>JASANE010029706.1:0-19383 GCA_030248225.1 Trileptium ribeirensis
GCTTCTATATATCATATTGAGCCCATTTACAACATAGATAGCAGGAGTTGTGTATGCAAAATGTGCGTGTATGTGTGTTAAATAGCGTGTTAACTATTAGGCCCGTTAATTTGAGCCGCGTCCCAAACCCCACTGCGCGGCTACCGGCGGGCCTTTTTTTACATATTGGAAATTTGGGATCAGTCTTGTAGCCGGGGTGGGGATCTGGGTGTAAGAGGTCGCCACCAATAGGGGGTTAGAGTAGGCCAATAGTTCTCGCTACTGTCGGCTTCTCCTGCCTATTGGCGGGTTCTCCCCGGATTGGAGGAGTATTCAAAATTTCGGCAATAATCGCGGCAAAACGAACCATCTTTCAAAAACACTAGTAACGTGGCGGCACTCTGCACACAACGGCGCGAAATATCGATTAATATCTCCGTAAAGTTATACCGTGAAGTAGTAAATCTTGCTAGATCGGTTGTTTTTTTTTTACATTAAATTTACATCTTGAAAAAACAATTGTGGAAGCCAATTATTAGTTAAGTTAAGTAATGTCTCTATTAGGCTGTAAACATTCTCAGATAACCGGGCTGGGTGTGCCGATCTAACCGGTATATTTTGGTACCGTGCAAATTTCAACAGATTTTTTTATCAATCATCATATTGTCGATTTCGGGACATTTTTCCAATTTTCTATTTGTTTTACCGAAGACCCAGTTTTCCTGCTCCGTTTGTTCGGCATATTCTTCCACAATTCTATCGGGCCGCAAATCTAAAATTAATCTCTTTTTTTGTGTGGAGCAATAGTTATAGACCGTTTTGAGTTTCTACAAGGGTATTTACATGTATTATTACTATACACTTGTTAGCTAAAGCTAAAATTGGTATCGTGTATTTGAACTTCAAATGTTCTGACACACTTAGTGCAAGCACAACGTTTTTTCACGCAGTATGAATAAATTATCTTGGGTCCCCCCTATCATTGTTACAATCTGAAAGTGAATTGGCGTTTGCAGTGTTCTTATGTAAACCTATAATAAAATCAAAGTTCTTCCAAACTGATTTAATGTATCATAAATTTGACATTTATTACTATATCAGTGCCTAAACTACCTTACAATGTCTGAGTATATAACTTTTTGTCAATAAAGAGTGCGTGATAGAAATTCTAGTTTCCTATCACCGCACTCTTTATTAGACAAAAAGTTATATACTCAGACATTGTAAGGTTGGTTTGGGCGCTGATAATTAAGATAAATGCAAATTATGATACATTAAATCAGTTTGAAGAAACTTTTGATTTTATTATATAGGTTTACATAAGAACACTGCAAACGCCAATTCACTCGGTGCTAGCGATGATAAACCAAGATAATTTATTCATCTGCATAAAACGTTGTGCTTGCACTAAGTGTGTCAGAACATTTGAAGTTCAAAATACACGATACCAATTTTAGCTTTAGCTAACAAGTGTATGAGTAATAATACATGTAAATACCCTTGTCAAAACTCAACGGTCTCATAACTTATTGTGCTCCCACACAAAAAAGATTAATTTTAGATTTGGGCCGATCGAATTATTGAAGAATATGCCGAACAAACGGAGCAGGAGCAAAAACTGGGTCTTCCGGTAACGCTGGCAAAATTCAAACGTGAAGAATGCAATCGACCACAAACACAGGTATCATGATTGATAAAAATCTGTTGAAATTTGCACGGTACCAAGAATATACCATTTCATCGGCACACCAGCCCGGTTGCACTGTGAAATGCTTACAGCCTAATAGAGACATTACTTAACTTAACTAATAATTGGCTTCCACAATTGTTTCAATCTAAATTTAATGTAAAAAAACAACCGATCTAGCAAGATTTACTACTTCACGGTATAACTTTACGGAGATATTAATCAATATTTTCGCGCCGTTTCTGTGCAAGTGCCGCAGCGTCTCAGATATTTTGAAAGATGGTTCATTTTAGCAATTATTGTTTGCCCAAATGAATCTCCTCCAATCCGGGATTCCGCAATGGCAGGAGAGGCCGAAGCAGTCGTAGCGACCCTTATTTGGCCTATTGTAACCCCTATTGGCGACCTCCTACACCCAGATCCACCGGCTACAAGACTGATCCCAAATTTCCAATCCCTATGTAAGAAGGCCCGCCGGAATCACGGCCAGTTGGGGTTTGGGACGCAGTATTAACGGGCCTGATGTTAACACGCTATTAACACACATACACGCACATGGTTAGGTACACAACTCCTGCTATGTATGTTGTAAATGGGCTCGATATAATATATATAGACAATACGTAACTGAACGAAGTAGATGCACATATACGTATTGCCTTATTTTGAGCCGGGTTGACACAAACTGACGGAAAATTAGAGTAAGGCGGGAAATAATGAAGAAAAACAGGAAATTTGATATAAAACAACGGGAAATCGCTATGAACACGGAACAAAATGGCAAATCTCTCATCGAACACCGGAAGTTTATTTATGTTTGTACATACTGTTACCGCTAAAAAACTCAGAAACGAACCGCTATGGAAAATCCTGTCGTCGATAACAAGAAGTTTGATGTAAATTTTTGCATCAAAAATAAATTCTGGCAGATTTTCAGGTTTGTTGTACACAGAGTACAACAACCCTTTTCTGGATCATTTTAAATGATGAACATTACACAGGCTGTGCTAAAACAGAAAATATGATCTAAAAAACAGAGAAACGAAAAATGGCAGCCGAAAAATTGTGACAACCCTATTTGAAAAAAGGCTAGTTTTACATTAAATGTAAATTTAGAGTCAAAATCATGTTTTCATTTATATCACAAATGGTAAAGGTCGTGCTCAGTTAAGATTGAAAAAAATATCATTACTGCGAAAAAATAAACGTAAAAATTCTACAAGGACGTAAACTAAAAATAAACACGTAATACAATTCGACAAAACCAACAATGTGTAAACAAAAATGCGCAATGTAATTAGATAACTGTTATACCATAATAATCTTAATAATAGTTAAACCTTTTAAGCTGACATAACTCCAAGTTTTAAAATTCTACTACCAGATTAAAAAGTGGCTCAACACAGTAGGTTAACACAGCATATACAATGACATTCTCCATTTTACAGCAGGAACATTTTTCTTAGAAGGTCGACAGCCGTCCCGCTTCTAAACACCTGAACTTGTATTATTTTCCATTTTTAATTGCTGTGTATCGGCCAAGGGAGGGCCAAAAGTGTAATGCATGCCATGCCGTTTGCGATATATTAAGCCTAACTCTAAGCGTTAGCCTAAGCTTAGTTCCCTATATGAGACATACACTAAGCCTAATCCTATGTCGGGGGGCTGCCGCCCCCGAACCACATGGTCTAATGTGTCTTTTTTTCTAACAATGTAACGTTACCTGGGCCCATCCATCAATGCAAAAACGATTTCCTACATTATATTTTCGTGACGCTTCACTTGATACAAGCAATATTACTACTAGTATGGACATTAAATAACGCTAATAGTGATCATGTCGCAAAAAATTTCGGTGTGATGCCTGTTACCAAGCGAGTTTACGTCTCTAAAACCAATGACAATAGTCATAGTAGGAAACGTATATTAGACTTCACACAACATTCCGAAAAGCTAATATGATCAAGCGGCTCTGGTCCATTATAAGCCAAAGCTAGAAACAAAAACACAACTAAAACAAAACAAACATTTATTACGCTTGTGCAACCAGAACAAACCGTCACAGCTGACTGCAATGCTATTGCCAGCAGAATGACGGCGCTGCTTAGACCAAACGGCAAGACTGAATCAGTAAACCAAACTATTTGCCGATTTAAGATCAAAACTGAGCGAGCTAAACAGTACTAAATATTTACATATATACAAAAAATCTAGCTAATAGTTCCGTTTGCCAAATTTGAGGATTGAATGCTTACAAACAGTATCCAGGCGATTAGTCAAGAAGTAAACCAATTTCATGTCTGTGAAATATCAGCTTAATGGTGTAAATCTAGTGGTTGTTATCGAGTGTAAAATGATCAATTTTAGAAAATCTATGATCAAACTTAAAGGTCCGGACAGAACAAACTTATGCTATAGAACAATATATATATGATCGAAATGTATTACTACAAGCACTTTATTTTTATACAAATTTTTAATGGGACAAAATACAGAACACTGCGTTCATGTGTACATAGCCATTAGCCCTAAACATACAAACTACATTCGATAATGTATATTCCAAACATTTCTAATGTTTGTATCAGATAAAACGCTCAGGAACATATTGCAGTTACCAAACGAATAAAGTGATCAGGACCTCATGCCAATATAGTTCCCGTAATAACAGATGACGTCTTTATCTTACAATTACTGGATAGATTTGACACCAATTTTCAGTTTATGTGAAATATTCGATTAAAATTCACAAATCTATGTGATTACCAAGTTTAATACAGCTACACAATTAGTCTACAGCACAGTTTTCTAAATACACAATTGTTAGCAGTTAAAACTTTAAATTGGCGTACCTATTATACAGACACCGTGAAATTTCTCCTTTACGAGTATTTGAATCTCTAACAGATAGCTGTAAGGGATTTTAGTCTTATACATATCGCCAATAAATACAAAACTCTCTAACAACTAGCTGTCAGAGACTAAAATCTCTTGCAGCTAGTCATAAGAGATTATTGTATCTAATGGCTAGCTGTTAGAAACTTTTGTCTCTTACAGCCAGCTATAAAATACAATTGTCTCTTATAGCTGTCCATTACAATTTAAAATATTTAACGACTGGCTGTAAGAGATTTTTGTATGTTACAGCTGGTTGTAAGAAACAAAAGTCTCTAACAGCTACCCATTAGAGACAAAAATTTTTAACGGCTAACTGTTTGAGATTTTAATCTCTTATGGCTAGCTGTTAGAGATTATTGTGTTTCACGGGCATATATACGTAAAGTCGTGTGTAGCACCTGACAATAAAACTGACTAAAATATGCATAAAAACCCGAAAATCAACAAATCCCGTTGTACAAAAATTGTGTACGCCTGGCACACCACTAAGCATACCACAACGAGTTTCTCTTGATGCCAGTAAAGTGTAAGACTAAAATCTCTTACAGCTATCTGTTAGAGATTTAAATATCTAACAAGCAGTCATTAAAGACAAAAATCTCTAGCAGCCGTTTTCAATAAACTAAAATATCATATAGCCGTCCATTAGAGAGTTTAGTTTCTTGCAGACGGCTGTTAGAGACAAAAGTGCCCACTTTTTGCACTCATTATTCTGTGAAACCTGCATAACTTTAATTATAACATCCAATGCAAAAGTTATATCGTCTGAAACTATAGTTAGCATTGACAGCAGTATATACAGTAGTGATGAATTGCCGCTATAATGATGCAGTTATCAAAACAGATGTTTTACGGATTCCAAAGGTGTGTAGCCAGTCTATTTATGCTTTGATAAGGAATATTTGGTGAAATATATATACAGTTGGAATTTGAAATCCACCATGACCAACGAATTACAATCACCCTATATGACAAATTTTAGATAGCATTATGCTGTTACCAAGATAGCTTTAATACAATAGCGGTATTTTTTCTCTTTTTTAGTACTTATGCGACGTTTACGTTATAATGTCCCCAACGTTTGGAGCTTATGTACACCACACAGTATCACGACACTGTTGACAACAGGGTGTCTTAGACGCCCCATCTTTTTAATAAATATTTCAAAGGTAGCTAATTACGCGTATTACTACTTCACGACAGTGTCAAGCACACCGTGTCTTCTGGCAGTTTTATTAACAGTGTTGGGAATTATTTGAGCAATGTCGATATAGGCTAGATACAAATATCGAGAATTTAAAAAACTACACAGGACAGCTGACTAATAAACCGCATTAGCTACAGACGGTGTCCGTTATGGTTAATTCGCGACAAAATGCTAGCTAAGCGTGTGTTCGACACTGTCAAGAAAAGATGCAGTAGCTCGGGGTATGTCGTACACTCTCGGCAATTGATTTACAGTATGGGTGTCACCCTGACTGTCCATACGGTAGGGTCGCGACTACAGGGGGACAAAGGTTCCAAACAGCGGGGACATTATAACGTGAACGCCGCATCAGACAGAACGTTTTGGAAACATGTCAATGTCAACTGGACATTAAAACACAGTTTTGGAACGACCAAATAAGACATACAGGAGCTTGTATATATAATATTACTGTTGACAAATAAACAAATTATACCCTTTACACGGTTTGAACAGTTGCGTTTCTTATGCTATATCCGAAGTTCTGACACCAGAATTTTTGTATAGAAATACTGGTTGGACTAAATAGCCACGGCCGAATGCCATAAACGTCAATGGGTATGATATGAACACCGCGACATAAACGATCAGATTTGTTTACCGAAAAAGCAACTAAATGGGGGAGAGGTGTACGGGGGCTCCCTATAGCATCCATGCCCCCTCAAACATAACAGAAATGTAGAGACCACGTTTGTTTGAGAGGTAGGTTTAAGCTTTACCCATCCACCGAAAAAGCAACTAAATGGGGGAGAGGTGTACGGGGGCTCCCTATAGCATCCATGCCCCCTCAAACATAACAGAAATGTAGAGACCACGTTTGTTTGAGAGGTAGGTTTAAGCCTTACCCATCCACAGGTACACTCAGAAGCCCTCTCTGCAGAAGCTTCTGACTAGGCCCGCATCTTCATACCAACGTATGCCCTGAGACCGTGCTGTACTGATAATCGTTTCTTAATTGTATTATCCACCTGTCACCTGTTATAATTGAGGAATATCAGGCGAAAATGTAAATTTTTAATAGTTGAGTTCTGGGCGTACAGTGGAATGAGCACAGCGAATAATTTTGACTGGCCAGATTGGTAAATTTCGACGGAGTTCTCTCTGCGTTTTGGGGTGACTCGCGTAATTCAATTTCGGCTCAGCGAATTGACTAGCTCGATCGCGTATTTAAAAGCGTAAGATCTTTATTTGTTTGTTCGTTTCAGACAGAAAAGCGAATATCAACTCCTTCGGACATTTAAAAAGGGCCGACTGGCTTCGGGCCAGGTCAAAATGAGAGCCGACAAAACGTTTTATACATTATAGCTCGACAACTCGTGCATATATGTTAGCCAAATTAGGTTGATTTTGTGAAACGTAAACTCTATAAGCGTGTTTGGGACGTGAGACCCAAAATACAAGGAAAAGTTTGTCTCGTTTGAGCTAGCGGCTGTTGTTTGCCTAAATTTATAGATAAACTCCCCTTGATATAGCTGCGCATATGGTGCTTCTCTCATGCGGTTTCCGTGTCAACATTAGTTGAGCCATCCTGCCCCTTTAGTGAAGCTTTTAGTACACCGTGACATTGCACGGGTGTAGAAACATTGCAACTTTGTCCCAGCTGTTTTGAGCGGAGGCCTAAAATATAGTTCTTACCTACTGAAGCCTCTAAGGCTGACAGCTGCAGATGGTTGCTGCAATTGCACGCATTTTTGGTAGGTATGGTATCAAGCATGGCACGCAAACTTCATTTTACATGAAATCGTTGCGCGTACGCATCTACGGTGGGCAGTTCGTGCACGCACTTCAGTGTGAAAGAGGCATTACATTTTTCAGTTTGCTAAGAAATTGTAATTGTCTCAAAATAGAAACTAAATTGTCAGATCATACTAACATCAAGATAGCTCTAACGACCCATAGAGAAACTGTTAATGAAGCTATGAGAAATTACCAGCGAGCCAACTCAGCCGATAATTGAAAATATCGAGCCGAACCCTATGCAACGTCACAGACGAGCCAAGCCTGAAAGTTTCGAATCGTTCTCTCGTTTAATCATACAACCAGGGTTCGATCCAACAGAGTAGATTGAGTATTAGCCAAACATTTATTCTGGAGTGGAAGGTTTAGGCTGTAAATCCCTATTGTGCTGAGAAGTACGGAGTCATTTCACACACGTGTTAAATAAAAAATGGTCTATAAAGTCAGTAACCGAGCATTAAAAACTTGCCAAATTAGTAATGCCTATCAGCTTTTGAAGTATGATAGCAATATTTATTAGTTTCAAATACAACTCAAACATTATACATTACAAAAAGATCGTATTACGTATATGAAAGTATATGCGGTCAACCATTATGAATATTGACCTACGACCTTATCAAATAAGTTTATAATGAGCGAGGTGGTACCGTCGGCAATGACATACCACATGCCAGTTACTAGCCAGAAAAGCTAGATAACTACACATAATACCAGTAGGAAATGTACTGTTTCACGGCACAACAGTAGGAAATGCAACGTGTAGGGTCATAAGTTAAATGTGTGCTTGCCAAAATATTTCGTATAGAGCGTATTTTGTATTTGACAGGCTGTTGCGAAAATCTTTCAATAAAATTTCATTCTATGAAATTTTGGCTTTATCAGAACTACACAGAAATATTTTCCCGACAGTCACGTCGAGCTCTAATATAATTTGTACGGGGTTATGTCATGAAGGAACCCTATGTGGAACTTTTGTGCACCCTGGGTGTATCTGCCACAATCTGTTATATACTCTCCTGACAACGAAGTGTTTCTGATGGTATTGTAAGATATCTTACATACGTAATTCATTGTCGGTAATGGCATGGCGTAGACTACGGTATAAAAAATTTCAAGATGTTATACTGTCAGCTATACCACGCCGTTAATATTTACACACACACTATGAATATATTTATGTATGGCGTGCTTGACGCTGTTAGTAAAAATACGTCAATTAGATACTATAGTAAAGCTGATGGTGTCTCATACACCTTGCATAGTGTCGGCATGTATTACATGAGATTGGATAATGTATTGTTGACATAGCAAGACAAACCTTCCACTCGGGAGTCCTCTGTAAAACGTAAACATCACGTTAGATAATCCAAGTTGTTGCGGAACCAAGAATCCGCACAGAAAAGGGACGACGTTCCACAGAAGTCATGAGACTAACCGCATCTATTTTAAAAAAATGTTATTATGCTTGATGTTAAGCGATGATGTAGCATGTACAGTTGATCAAAACAAAATGGCATTGCACAGTGGAGAAATTGCACAGCCTTAAAGTAATTACTCCATTTTCCTAAATATATTAAAAATTATACACGTCTAAAGCACGAAGATGCATTTCCAATTTCCATCCTTTTTGGTTAGATTTCCAAAAAGTGTTACTTTTTCATAAGACTTTTGTCATGGTCCAAATCGCAATTTATGTCGCCAAAAATTCGACATTTTTGATTTCAGTCTTTGCTAATTATTTTATGCTTTGTTTTGGGGGAAAAATAGCTCAAATTTCAAAAATTCCCGTTTTTTACAAAAATTTTCGGTTTGTCCAAAACTGTAACTTCGATCAATGGGCATCAATCCAGTCCTGAGGTGCACCCTCTTGAATTTTGTTAAAAATAAAACTTTTTCCACTGGCTACATTATGTAACTTATTTCTCTCGGCCATTACAAAAATATTCTACGCCGAGAAAATGAAAACAAACAGTAAGCTGTTGCTTACTAAATATAGCTATATTCATAGTTTTCTACAAATACAATCCTTCAGGCGCACCTTCTTTCTTCCGATAGAGCACATTTTCTTTCGCCTTTCGAAAATCTTCCATCGTTACTCGCATACGACGCTCGCGGAGAGCCAGCAAGCCAGCTTCTGTGCACACAGCCTGAAATATCAGCAATCATTAATATCGTACTCCAGCTATGTAATGATTAGTGCAAAGATGGTACGGATTTTAATGGTTTCTATTTGACGTTCGTTCGTTTGTAACTCGATACTCATTTCTGGCGTGTACTGAAAGAAAGCACAGACAACAAACGAAGGGTTCTTTCGGTCAGCAGAGATTTGAAATAATATATATATACAAGATGCAAATATATACTGTGCGTGCTCGAAATGTCTGTCGCGTTTCCAGAAGTATCTCTCTCTTGAGTTTTGAGCTACAAAATAATCTTCAACAAATGGCAGTTTCATTCGTCGAGTACGGTATCACAAAAAACTCGATAAATAAATGTGCCAGTGTATTGTTTCATTTGTTATCTCAAAGCAATCCTGGAACAATATAGTCCGAAATGAAACACGCGATGCTAGATATTGCAAAAAAATTCTAATGCTGTCGGATCAGATAATCTAGTTTAGATCCACGATATCCATATTAGATAACCATTAAAACAACCTTAATATCGGCTCCCGACAATTCGTCTTTCGCTACAACAAATTCATCGAGGATAACATCGTCGGCTAGAGTCATACGATTGGTGTGAATCGAGAAAATTCTCTTTTTCGTTTTTTCATCGGGAAGCGGAAACTCGATTTTGCGATCAATACGACCGGCTCGTATCAAAGCTGAATCCAGCGTTTCGATACGATTTGTCGCCATGACAACCTGATACACATTAAACAATAATATTACGTCTCTAGATAGAGTGTTAGCAACTACTATAGCATGCAAGAAAGACACATTTTTACCATTTTCTTAAGTTTAAATAAATTAAAACCACTTACTTGACTCAATTTCGGTGTTTCCAAAAGCAGCAGAGATGCAAAATGACTATCAAAAATATAATAGCAGCGTTCGCAAAGCTAAGTTTTTAAATTTGCTTTCGCATGGGACAAAATGAAGTGTATGTTTGTATAAAATTTGTCGATATTTTAAGGAAAAAATAAAGTTATTGAAAGCCCGTTTGCCATATTAAGACAAAACCTTAAAAACGACAGAAATTCTTCGTTCAACAACATTTAGAATAAATATCAATGAATTATCTGGAAGGTTAGAATTGTCATAGATAAATGGTTGTAACGGTGATTTCTATAGGTATTTATGCGGTGCCAAAATTTATCAAATTTTGCTGTGGCATCGTCTTGCAGGGTTAATATGGTATTAAGACAATGAAACCAATTTGTTCAACGGGTTGAATAACCCTATAACCCCATAGTTTACCCACAACAAGTAAAAACATGATTTGGAAAAGTATTGAAATTTTCACATTTTTGGCGCACTTTTAAACTTTGGCTCACAGCTCGAAAACGGCAGCTCTGACAAAAATGCAAAACAGCAAAGTTGTAGGGATCAGAGAAATCATGAGATGATCCTGTGTAGTGGCCACCGTTTTTCGCTATTAACCCTCTATCTCGAGATGTACTTCCAACAGAAAGATACGCGAATGACCAACTTGAATAAAATGTGACCCTTTAGCCCTTTGGGCCCATTTGTACCGAAATTCGTGGCCAGCGAGTTTAGCGTAGAATGAAAGGATGAACTTGCAATAAAAAAATTGTGAAGGTCCATTAATCCGGTGATGAGTTATGACCTCTAAAGTGGGACAAAATAAAAAATTATTTTACGATTTTTACCATTAGCAAACCTATGTGTGGAAACTCCGTTTGCTCTGTTTCAATTACATCATACTTTGACGTCTCCACGAGAATCAAATCCATCTAGCTGATTGAGCAACTCCAACATCGTACGTTGTATTTCACGCTCGCCCCCAGAATTGGATTCATATCTAAAATACCATATTTTATACGTATTATTAACTCCATTTTTGCTGATATCACAGTGGTAATTGAGTCTGGATTTCACAGCCACATTGGCCGCGGAGATAGTTACAACAGTGCCCACCAGGAATAACAGCTGCTGGGTTGCCTTTCAAACGCGTTTATTATACACAAATAAGTATTTAGCAACTCATGAGAGCTTATCCCACATCTCCTACAATCTTTCAAAAATCATGTTAATGCTATTTTGGACAGGTTAGGAAAAAAGCTTATCATGTCAGAATTAATGAATAATTATTGGCGATGATAGAGCCAGGCGCTTGCAAAAAGCGCTTGTAAACTGCTACTACAATTATTAATTCATGCAAACAACGCAAACTTTTGGAAAACCAATAAATCAGATTGCGATATTGAGTATTAACAACTCAGGGGCTTTCTTGTCACAAAAATGTAAATAATGCAAAAATTGGCAATAGCATTACCCAAATTTAATGTTAAATCACCTGGCGTACGCAATAATTTAATGCCATTTAGTTTTGTAATTTTTTCTGCGATATGTTAATGAATGAGAATAAATTTCCAATAATTATAGAGCTAATACCTTTTGGTACCGATCGCGTCAATTTCATCGATAAACACTATTGAAGGTGCATGTTCTTCAGCTACTCGAAACAATTCACGAACCATTTTCGGACCATCACCCTGAATATGCGTTAAGGTTGTGTCAATACACTTACAAAGACTATAAATACAAGCCAATGTTTAATCGTGCGCGAAGTTAGTGCTGATATTAACAGCATAAGTTATTCACGTTTAAAATAAGTTTACCATTTATGTATTTAAAACTAATGATTTTATGAACAACCAACTTAAAATTTGATCTCTGGTGAAACTAGAAGGTAGAGACTTTTCATTAAATCTGGACTTAATGTTTAAAAGTCCAACGAGAAAAACGAGGAGAGCTAAAGCCATCTTGTACATATAAAGCTAAATATCTATTAGCGGCGAAATTATACTTTAAAGAACCCAAAACCCGACAAATCTTGCGTGCCCACCCACAATAACTCCATTAAATAATTATGTAACTAAAAATGCAAATTGAGGTTAATCAATCCCTCTTGATAGTTCCAAAAAGCTAATCATACGGCATTACAACTTAAATGACAGTCCTATTCAGCATACAACAAGACCATAATGTCTTTTGTTTTTTATTAAAATAACTAAAATCACGGAGCATTAAAATTTCCAAATAACGAATTTCAGGTATATAACGTTTGTATTTGTAGACAATTTTTCAGACTGGACGGTCTTAGCGTACCGGGCACAAAAATGCAAATGCAATTGGCATACGAGCCTTCTGCGGTGCTCTAATGGGATCAACCCTGTTATAACAATGAGTGAAATTCATCTGTTTTTCCATAGCTCAAAAGCGACTGTTCCGAAAAACAGGACCGCTTAATAACATTTGCATTGAAACGGAGCGAGAGAAGGGAGTGGAGTTTCCACTCACGGCGCTAACGGATAGATCGTGAAAATTTGCATGTTGTCTGATTCTGTCACGCATTACATATCTTCTGGCGGATGGATTTGGATAAATTATTTATTCAATAGCAAAAGAGATGAGGACGAGTCGTTTAGTCGAACGCCAACAGCTGTGCCCCCATCTGCCGGGTCAAAATGGCAAATACATGTTTTCAAAGGTTCTTCACCATTTGCTAAATGTGGTCATACGGGTACCACTCTTTCGCTGCCTATGTCTCACGACAAATAATCAAAAAAAACTTCGCATCGAAAAACAGAGACCAAACCCCAGAATGAAAAAAACAGAGACCACCACCCAGCTCATCGAGATCTACAACTTTGCTGACCACGATTTTTTGTGGGATCACTCTCTGAGCCGCTGTGGGCTTGTATTTGTCTCGTCGACCCTTTGCCAGAAATAACAATTTTTTAAATTTCGGCATGTTGTAGCGTCTTTTTACCTTGCAACGAGTGTCTATTAGGTTATCAAGCACACTGAATACGACGATTTTGTTATATAGTGTCCAATTTGACTATATTATAGCTTTTCATTGGGTTTCAAAGGTTTTACGATCGACGAACCCCATTTCCAAAAATCATCATCATCATTTATTAACGTGAGTGTTTTCTCTTTTCAAAGGAGTCAATGACGGTCACCCCATGACTTCACCGCATTCCTCAACTTTTTGCGATCTGTTGCATCTTCGACATTAAGCCCAACTCTCTGGCAGTCACGCAGCGCCATCTCTTTCCACGTCATCATAGGTCTTCCTCTTTCCCTTCTACCATCCACCTCCAGTCTCCATTCCCTCGCCAGTGGCTTTTGATAATCCCTTCTCAGCACATGCTCCAGCCATCTCAGAGCACTCCTTTTCATTTCCTCCACGATGTTCTCTCTCAAGCCTAAGCGTTCCATCAACTATTTGGTGTTCTTCCTATCAACAAGTTTAACCCCACACATTCTCCTAATCATCGCTCGTTCCGTTCTTCTCATAATTTCCTCCTTAGTAGTTCTTATACACCACGTTTCCGCACGATACACCATTGCTGACCTAATACAAGCCTTGTAGATCTTCCATTTCATGTTCATGGAAAACCTTCTACCGCATAGGACTGATGAAAGCACATTAAATTTCAATCATCCGCATTGGCATCTTTTCACCACCGACACCTCACAACCTCCACCACTGTTAATTGTGTCACCTAGGTAACAGAACCCATCGAATTACTCAATATTGCTGATGTCTTCCACTTCATGGTCACCATCTTCATCTCCATTCCTACACTTCTGGCATACCGTCCTACGTTCCATCTTCCTGGTGACTCTTCGTACTCTTATACACCTTGCATGAATCCATTTTTGGCAATCAATATATTGAACCGCATTCGTCATCACCCTCTTCCCACACACAACCGTACGGATCTACTTAAATTTCACCACCACTTGCCTTCAGGATCTTTGTTTTTACTACATTCACTTTCAAGGCTTTGTCTTCCTATGCTCTCTTCCATTTGATGAAATATTCTTCTAAGTCTCATCGATTCCGCCAGCAACACTAAATCATCTGCATACCACATATTTACAAACACATCCTGTCGAACCAGTTCCGAAAGCATATCAACAATTGTAGTAAACACGAGTGGTGACAATACTGATACATAACGTCTATATATAAGGTTTTTGGGTACGATGAATACAATGGCTTGGTTAACTATAATCGATACCTTTTTAATGATCGATACCAAGTTGTTTTAATGAATTTAGGGCCAATTAACCCGATTACCAGAATATAGTCTGCCTTCAGTAGTTTGCTGACGAAACTGATTTCCAATACGCAGTGAGTTTTCATTTGGTTAGTTATTTATTGTTTGCAAGGCATCAAGAATGGTCTTTACATACATTTTTCGGCACTACAAATAAGATGGTTTGGTTATCTATTCCAGCACGAATATTTCATACTTTCCGGGTGTTTTCAATGGGTGTATATCAATAAACCCGATTGCCAGAATGTAGTCTGTCTTCAGTAGTTTTAAGTATTGCGTACAAGGCATATGAATCTTCAACAATGGTCTATACATTATCCAGGGCATGCTGAATACGATGGTTCGGTTATTTAGAAACTAGCGCGAATACTTCATGCGTTTTTAGTTGTTTTCGATGGTTTTAAGGTCGAAAACGTTTTAGGGTTTTCAATGGCTTACAGAGGTTGTAGTGCTGTACATACATCAACACAAAGCATGTTTCAAGACGATTTCAAAAAAAATTACCACTTGAAGATCGCTCGCGCCGTTTCACCTCAAGCCAGGTACTGGTTATCTCAATTTTTACACCTGACACCTGGGGCAAGAGTTACAAGCGGAGACGTTATGACACGCCATTCCGAACAAATTACTGTGTATGCTGCAAGGTTGAGCTTTCGAATTGTCGTTCGGAAAAAAGCGACGACAAAGTTTAAAATGAAAATTGGATAGCATTGCGCGTCTATCAAAAACTTCTAAAATTCATGCGTCCGGTGATATAGCTTGCACACAACACGCTGAATGTGTTTTAATGCGATTAGGACACAGCAAAAAGATACTTGTAAATAAAAATCTTTACCACCACAATATGGCTGGCGAAAATAATTTCTACCAGCAATATTTAATCAATCAGGAAACAATACGTACCAAATATTTTTGAATCAATTCAGAACCGACTACTCTCAGAAATGTAGCTGACGTTTGGTTTGCAACTGCTTTAGCTAGAAGAGTTTTACCTAAAACAATAATAAATATAATAATACTATGGTTATTACAACGTTAAACAGCGCCCCATTATATATCAGTAGAACAACTGATCTACATGATTTAAAAGTTTATTGATCTATTTTATGTTGTTCTACTTAACGTGTGAAGCCTTTGTTGTCCGAGTGTCAATAATACTCCCAAAACTTTTTACTGACGAATAATTTTATAATTCCTAAGTAATACACCGACCAAAATATAATATTTAAATTATAGACACAAACTGCTCAATAAAACAACAGCCATTCATATACTGAACAACAGATATAAATTATAGTGAACGATGTTAATTTTCATTTAATTCATTTACAAGAAATTTACTGCGATTTGAAACTCTTTTATCGCCGCACTGCAAAGAAATAGCTGTCATATCTGAATGTTACTAACACAAATAGACTCAATAAATAAACCCTAAATCAAGAAATGCTAAGCTAAACTCCTTTACAGCGCTACAAAATATCTAAAAAAAGGTATGAAATTCCAGTAAGGAGTTGCAAGCCAAGTCAGGGTCAACCTGTCCCTATTCCGGCACAGTTATATAAATAACCTTTTCGAATATCACTTTGTGTGGGCTAACGAAATAATATTTTATGGTCTTTTGGTTGTCCAAAACATGCCGACAAAGACTTAGTTGGTTTCACAAGAAATAAGTAATAAGAAACGACCAAACATTTGTGCCAGATACTGAAAGCATGCTGATATACCTCGCACATCACGAGTCCGAAAGTTTTATTTTCAAGATAGTAATACTTACGCACCCCGGGCGTTTTAAATTTATCAATCTAGGCTCGCATAAAATCTATCAGATAACCACCATGATTATTTCACCTTGGCTAACTTGTCCCTGAAGTACGAAGTACATAGGTTTTCTCTATTTCCAAACAAGATTGCCATATGAAAAGAATACCTTATAATCAGTCATGTTTAAATGATGGACGAACTACATTATGAGATGCGACTTAACTTAAGAAAAGACAGGTCAAGTCTGACAAGGGCATTCGATGCGATACAAAGCACTACACAAACAGATTTGGTCCTCATCTAGTTTACGTTTAGGGTGCGAGGCAGCAATACCAAGACCCAGATGGTATCATACCAAATGCCGAAATCGCATGCAGAGGACTATCCGGCCACCTCTGCAATACACTATTGGGCCTTCCCATAGCAGGCATACATGACGATTAGGAACACTTTTCTAGGAGGATCTTTATGACAATGGAGAATTGTTGAATTATTATAAGACCTACCAGTACCAGGCGGACCGTAGAGAATAACACCTTTTGGCGGTTTAATTCCCATTTCTTCATAATATTCCGGATGTGTTAACGGCAACTCAACAGATTCCTAAAATGGATTGACAGCAACATAGTTTATATAGCCTTATTCACCCGAATAAAAACAAAATAAACCTACTTTATTTACGTACTGTATAGCAGCAACAAGAAACCAAATGTTTTACTGTCAGACTATTTATCAACTAAAATAGTCAAAATATTCATCAACAAAAACCAGTAACTCGCAAGCGAGGGCGAAACTAAGCGAGCGTTGTTTCATCATATGGTAATTTTGTGAAATCACCTTGCGATAGGCTTTGTGTTTGATGTATATACTACAATAAAACCTCTGTAACCCTGAACTCATTGATAATGCTAAAACCTCGTCGACCCTAAACCAATCGATAACAAATACAAACGCACAAAATATTCGTACTAGTTTCCAGGTAACCGAACCGTCGCATTCAATATGCTTAAAACATATAAAAACCATTCTTGATGCCCTGTACGCAATACGTAACCAAATTACTGAAGACAGACTATATGCTGACAATCGTATTTACTCACACTAGACCCATTGAAAATATCTGAAAAGGTACGAAATGTTCGAGCGGCACTCTAGATAGCTAAGATACCGTATTCGGCGTACCGATAAACCTAATAATAGACCATTCTTGATGCCTCGTAAACAATAAATAACCAAACGTATGAAAATCCACATTTTTGGAAATCGGGTTCGTTGATCGTAAAACTCTTGAAACCCAATCAAAAGGTATAATATAGTCAAGTTGGACACTAAATAGCAAAACTATTTTTCTAACGTGCTTGATAGTCTAACAGGCGCTCACTGTAAAGTAAAAACACGCAATAACATTCCGAAAATTGAAAAATCAATATTTCTAGCAAAGCGTCGGCAAACAATATTCGGCCCCACAGCGGCGAGGGAGTGGTTTCACAAAAAATAGTGGTCAACAAAGTTGTCGAATGTCAATGTGCTGATTCTGAAACATGGCTTCAGTTTTTCGATGTGAAGCTTGTGTCGCTAGATGTGGGCTGCGAAACACTGGTACTCCTGTGACCAGATTTGTCAAAGAATCCTTTAAACCCTGCTTTTACTATTTTGACCCCGAAGATAGGGTCGAAGCCGTTGGCGTTCATCTAAACGGCACATTCTCATCACTTTTGCTATCGAATAAAAAAATTTGTCGAAATCCATCCGTCCGAAGATGAGTTATTAATGACAGAAACAAACAAAAAAGAAATTTGCTTGATTTCCACCCTAGCGCCCTCAGTGAAAACTCCGCTCGCCACGTTTCAATTACAATAATGCAGTAGCTTTAGAGAGATGAATACAGCTAAAGCCACCGAATATCAGCAACATTGCTTGAGTAATTGAGAAGATACACTTGATTATTGCGTTCGTAATATGCAACATAGCGGATGATTTTTCTACCCATATATACCTCGAACGGTTGTGAAGATATTACAATTTTCGTTTTTTTTGGTTCCATGGTCCATGAAAATCCCGTTTGACCCAATCCGATAGTGCAAATGACAATAAAGCAGCACACCATTGGCAGCTACATAGATGATTAATTACTCTACAAAATGAGACCAAAGATTTATATTTAGCTTGAATAACAAAGATATTACAATTTTCGTGTATTTCGGCTACAATTATGGGCCAATTAACATCGCTTTTAGAAAAAACCCGACAGCGTAAATAATGACAATAGTAACACACCGTTTGCAGCTACATAGAGGATGATTTGCTCTACAAAATGGGACCAAAAACATTCATATTATCTTTGCCTATTTTCGGTCTCATGGACCCGTTTTAGAAGTGGTTTTGACAAAAATCCTGCATCCTAGAAGAACCGCGTAGCAAAGCATTATATACAATCAGCTCTACGAAATGAGCTAAATTAAGATATCTATACTGCTTGTCGAGTTACATTAGGTAACGTGATTTTTTGGGCCCCAGTGGGACGCGACACGAGCCCTTTTGCCAAGGGTTTCGGGCGAGGACGTCGAACTCTGGTTTCGCGCCTAGATAAAGGGCACAAATAGAAGTGTCTAGCTTTAAAATTCGGATGAATCCACCAAGACAAGGTTGCGCTATGTCTATCACTCTAAAACCCCAATGATGAAAATTGTCAATTTTCACCAATGTGACGGCTAATAAGAATTCTTCGCTTCGGTTTTTTTCACTCGCTACACTCAAAATTCAATAAGTAATTCTCAGCATACTATAAATACGCTAAGCAACGATTCC
>JASANE010029707.1:0-43245 GCA_030248225.1 Trileptium ribeirensis
TGTAACGCTTAGAATTCGTCGTGCTGCTGCTTTACGAACAGTCTCAAAAACGCTCACAGAGCTCAGAAAAATTACAGTCAAATCCAGAAAGAGGCACAGGCGATGGCCTTTGGACTAAAGGATTTCTCCCAGTACTTATATCGACGCAAGCTCGCTGTTTGGTCCGGCCGGAGCGTTTCCTATCTCTCCTGGCCGTCGGCATTCAGCTTAGATGGGCTCTACTTCTTAATCAATTCAATTACGACATCGAGTATCGGAACACCAAGGATCATGCCAATGCCGATGCAATCAGCCGTCTTCCCGCCGGAAAAGATTCCAAATTTGACGGAGATGAAAGTGAAGCGAGCACCGAGCTGCGCAGTCTCCGCTCTTACGAGAAGATGGAAAGCAAGCTGGCCCCAGCCGGATATTTCTGAGATGACCCGAGAATCAGCAAAGTACCCGGTCATCTCCACAGTGTTGAGATTCACCCTCGAAGGATGGCCGCGAAAGAAAGAGAGTGATGAAGGCACCGAATCAGACACTTCCCTATCAATCAGCAATGGATGTCTGCTCTTTGGAGCAAGAGTCATTATCCCTACAAGTATGCGACGTCGCGCCCTGGAACTTCTGCACCTGGGACACTTTCGTGTATGCAGCGGTGAAGAATCTCGCCCGCACACCGGTATACTGGCCCAACATAAACGATGATATTGAAGCCCTTTGCCGCAATGTGTGGAACCTGCAGTGAACACCAGAATAAGCCTGTCAAACCACATGTTCATCTGTGAATGCTTCCTGAAAAGCCATGGAGTCGCCTTCATTTAGATCATGCCGTCAACTTCCTGAGATCCAAAGAGCTGGTTAATGCTAACAAATGCTTGTTCCAAAGCGTCCGTGCATCCATCCAACGCAATCAATTTCCACAAAGTCCACAATAGACCTCCTTGAACAGGACTTTGCTCATTCGATATCCGCACACCCTGGCTTCGGACAACGCAACATCATTTTCAGTCCGAAGAATTAAGAGAATTATGGTGTGCGGATTACGCGGGATAGTTCCGTCTGGCGGACAGCCCCGTTCCATCCAGCTACAAATCGATCCACAAAACAATCAGTAAAACGTCAAGCAGGCGCTCCAAAATACCAACTCTACTACAACGGGCCCTGCGACAGTAGCATTACTATATCTGTGGTTTCAACAAACACCAAATTTTTCTTCCCGGTACTGGCCAAGTAGAACTGCTCAATTACCATCAAATCGCACGACAATCGACACTTTGCTATCTTCTCCCGCTCGCGAAGCTTCAAGGTCAGCAAACCAGGGATTCTTCTAAATCCTCGGGTCCGGCACGGGTCTCCCGAGTTATCCAATTGTATGAAGTCGGAGATGCGGTCTACGCACTCTACTGTATGGCCCTCGGAGGAAACGAAGAAGAAATGTCAAGTAGGCTGCAGCTCCCAATTCGAAACCAAGGGGCGCCGAACTTGCGATTGTCCGAGTTCAAGAGAAAGGTCCCAGTATGGAGAAGACACTGTGAACAACTTTGGCCCGAATACGCATGGGAAAGATATGCAAACCCAGAATTCTTCGCTCTTGCACTCTTCCGAAGGGAAACAGCCCTGATTAATTTCTTCAGTTCCGGAGAACTTTCCAGCACTTCCTCACACTCGTTCTCCCCGATCTGCGATCGCCTCAACACGAACAATCAGCCGCTTCCTGAATACGGGCCTCGGCCGATTCGCGTCGTTGCCCACCGTACTCGCAAGCCATCCAGCCGATTTACGCCTTGAGAACCCCAGGCTTCATCGGAGGGTGTCGCGTGTAGGAACAAGCATGCGTATGCTCTGGAACTGTGGAACATTCACGTCAGCACCGCGATGCTTCATGATTCTGATGGTGCTGCCTGGAAAGTTCTGGAAACATCCGTATTCCTCCAACTTTCCGAATGTACTCGAAGATTCCATTGATCATATATATGCAAAGACAATTAACTATTCATTCATTGTTTCATTCCTCTATGCTGAGTTTGTGTTATTTTCCGTGTTCTTTACACACTTCGTTTACACGTTATCTTTATGTGTTTATTTTTCCAATAAACCTTGTTTTCAAGTCTCTGGTTCCGTTGCTCGCTATTTCACTTAAAGATACAACAGAAGCAAAATTGATATATCTATAGAATTTTATTGGTTATAGAAATGTTTCGCTTCAGAACTTCGTTTCAACACAAAATTATTATATGGAAGTTTGTCCCACGAAAGAAATTTACGTTACATCAAATTACCAAAACTCTCATGAACAAGATTTACCTAGTTGAAAAAAGCAAGTGCTGATTTAGTCTAGGCATTCGAGTTTGCAGCAAAGGAAATTAATTTTGGAACTATATGTCTGCCGTTTCAATTGTTAGTCGTGAAAAATGTAACTGATATAAAGCCACATATTATTTGATCTATTTTTCTTATTCATGTGATGGTAAACAATAATATTCTTAATTAATTAACTTTGTACACAACCATCCAGAATTGACTAATATTATTCGCGATTAATTGGAACCATATAGCTAGTGCTCTATATGTTTCGCATACTGAATATATCATCACGGTGATAGTCAGCCGCTTTACAGATCATGCAGACCACTAATTATAGCTATACTAAACTAAAAGTATGTAGATTCATTAATAAAAAGGCAACGCGCCGGTGGGGATATATGGGGAGGTTAGGCTAAATGCGGATCCGAGCAATTATCCTCAGTACCGCTATTTTTCCTGATAACTTTCTCCGATTCCTTCAAATGTTTGTACTTTTGCTCATACTTGTTAAATATTTGAGGAAATATGCTAAGCAATAACGAATTTCAGGCTAATACGTGTCCAGCATAGTTGTATATATAAGTGCGTAAATATCATTCCAAACGTGCCGTAGTAGTGATGAAAAATAGACAAAATTTTTTAGCTGTAACCCCGCTCAGCTCGACTTTACGAATGGGGTCTAGGCTTGCTCGGCACGGCTATTGCGATGGTTCGCCGCCCTCAGTTCAGCTGGTATCGTTCCTAATAACTGAAGTTTGTAATTTATAGATGTTAGAGATTGCAAACCAACAAATGAACTGCATATATTGCTTTTAGAGCCTCTTTTACAACATTAAAGATCTGAGCCGAAATAAGCTCTGCTGCTTTAGCTGTTGGCTAACCATTGTACAGCACTTCAGTTGGTAGAAACAAGTCATATAGAATTTTAGAGAGTGCATGTATATGAAAAATGCTACTCCAGGGAATGTTAAATTCTACAGTATTAAAATGAGAGGTTGACAAGTGAAAACAATTTTTATCTAAGAATTTTAGATTTTCAGAATGAATTAATTATCATACATGCCGGCAGGGGGGTAGGGGGGTAAATACCCCTCATTTACCGAGACCCCCCCTGAGGCCCGGAAAGTCTAGGGTGTCCACCGGGGTTCGGCCAACCACCCGGGGGGCAGTAGCCCGACGCGGTACACTCTGTTAGCGTGGACACTGTTCTCACTAAAGAATGCATATTTCACAAATGATTAAATTACACGTAGGTGAAAAATATACATCCGACGAATCAAAAAAAGGTCCTCGCCAGACGGACCCCTCAAGCAAAACCCGCCGGCCAGAGGGGGGTTACCCCCTCCCCCTGAGATGGCCATGAGCCCCCTCCCCGTGGGGGCCTCTACCCCTGGCATGACCGACCGTCGGCATGTATGTTTAGCTATTGTGTGATTCCACTGTGCTGCAAGTTTGCTTAAGGGCATGATGTTGGAAAATGTTACAGCCATGATCTCATCATTGGGGATTATTTTAAGGCTCTATGGTGGGATCGTGATAGCACGCAATGTCAGCAGGGCTTATCCAGGTTTTTGGCAAAGTGTAGCCACTTTCCATATAAAATATGTTAAATGAAGTTTAGTAGTGTATTAAGGTTTGCATAGTAGGGATCCAAGCATACGCAATATCAAAGGAATGCAATGGAAACTGTGTGTCTGAATTCATTTAACACCAGCTCAAGGTGGGTGTCATGTTGTTAGGAAGCAGTGTATAATTTCTGGTAATTCCTGGCCATGCTGTAACTCGTAACTTATCTATTGCTAAATAGATTTCCACAAAAATTTTTATTACAATGTTAAAAATTAAGACTATTTGCCCTTTAAAGTCATAACTCTTTTATGGATTAAGGTGTGGTGAGACGAGATAAGGATTATTTAACAGCTGGACTAGTTCAATGAACCCTTTCGTACTTATAGGATTGCACATACACGCTCAAGGTCTGTGGTCTCAGGGTATTGGCTACCGGACACCAGAGGAAGTAGAGGGCCACTTTTTTGCGCCACGCTAAGCCAAACGCGGATAAAGCTACGTACGAGATCGGTGTGCCTGCCATAATCCAGTTCCGAGCTGTTGCTCGTTGCTCAAGGATCTTCTCACGAAGTTCTGTACTTACTACACAGTGTGAGTTAATGTGGCAATGCGAGTACAATACGAAATAATTCTGTTATGCGTGCAATTTGCATGTTCGTTTGCATAGAATTTTTATTTTCTTTACTGTGTTACTTTTATTCGATTGAACAAGCGGAAATTGAACCTACACTACAGTTTGCTCAATTATTTAAACCACCACATAAGCTGCCATGGTTTGTGGAAATATTAATGCTGTGACCTCTCGAATTCGATATCAAACTGGAGGAGCACCATCAAAGCGGAGGCGGCACCAATATCAAACTGGACGGGTGCACCAATATCGAACTAAGAGTTTAGTTTCGTATAGTTCTATGTACCAGTGTACGAATGAACTTTAGTTTTACATAACTGGTCCTTATAAATAGAAACTGCATCGGGTTGAAAATATCAAACCGACCCGATCCGACAATAAACCCAACAATTGGCTATAAATAGCTATATAATAAAAAGCTGTAGGAATTGTCTCTTACAGCATGCCATAAGAGACTTTCATCTTTTAAATATGCCCAAAACAGTCACAAATCTCTAACTGCGAGCTAAAACAGACTTAAATCTTTTTAAATTAGCCGTAACCGATTCTTTTTTGTTTCTTTCGGGTGAGCTACAAAGAACCATTGCCTTTTATAACAAGCTATAAGAGATAAATGTCTCTTCCAGTTATCCGTAAGGTCTCTCACTGTTTACTTTAAGAGACTTTTGTCTCTAACAGCAATGCATTACAAACTAAAATCTGTTATAACTGTCCTTAATATATTTATCTCGTATGGTCAGTCGTTAAAAACTTTTATAACTTGTGACCAGCTCTAAAAGACAAAAAACTTTTACAGATGGCTGTAAGAGACTAAAGTATCTTAAAGTTGTCTGTAAGTGATTAAAATATCTCACAACTGACTATAAGAAACAAAAGTGCCTTATAGCTGTATGCAAAACTAAAATATTATACAGCCAGCCTTAAAAGATTTTTGTCTCTTACGGACGGCCGTAAGAGACAAAACTGTCCGTTAACCTCCCGAGCACGGCTCAAGGGAAAGTTAGGGTAGGAATATCCATGTTTGTGGTTCAGTGGAACAGCCCTCTCCGCGAGGCGCTATACCAGGCGATCAACATGTCCCCGAGATGCCAGGGTATCCTCGAGGATTTATCCCCAGAATCGCGGGACTGAAATATCCTATTGACCGCGGCTGATCCATCGACGTCCACGATCAGCCAATCCCGATGAACATTCAAAGATCGCCCGAACCGATAACCCCAAGATATCTCGCCCCTTATTACCGGTTTCCTGTCCGTAGTTTCGTCGATTATATACGCAACCATTTCACAATCGACAACCAACAGGATAGTCGAGTGGTTAATACATATGGCAAATACACTTACAAAGAAAATAAAAAAACTCAAACTTACCCGATGAAGGTTCGAAACTTAGCTGAGAGAAATGACCGGCTTCCTGTTGGATTTTTTGGTCCTCATCAACCGGTATCACCAACAAGGAAAAATTTTTAGAACCCAGCGGTCACCCCTTGATTTTTAGGATACCGAACGAAGAGAATGATAGCGACAGCCGAAGGTTTTAACCTTGACCAAATGAGCGAACGATCAAATTCGCCCTGGAATGCTGCCTGATTTAGGGATGGTGGTCAAAATGCCATTTAAACTCGTAGGCCGAGGATGTTGCCGGATCGGTCAAAAATTGGTTCCACGATTGGAAGCAAAGCCAAAACCGAACTTAAATATTCGGTCTCCGAATTAGAAGACCGGCGCGAAATCCATACATTTAAGCCCCTAAGTGAAATATTAAAGGTACGGAACTAAATGTTATATTATTGTCCCATGGTCTACCATCTTGGGATTTACAGGCCGGAGCCTTGCTCCAACCGTCCACAAATTGCAAAACGACATATTATCAAATACGGTGGTCAGCGATTTTGAAGCGCTCAAACACGTGAACGTTAGATATGTAATGGTCACCTGGACATCTCAGATTGATCGGATGAAAGTCAGCACTGCCGGGTGGCCATTGTTTACAGGATAGGCAAAACTGTAGTTTCCTCTCGATTCAGTGAATTCGATTAAATTTTTCTCAACCGAGAACACGAGTACCCTAAGGTTAAGACAACATCGCCGAAAGCACAAGACCTACTCATCGCCAAGGGCGAAGTTAATATTGAACCTACTATTGCGGACCAACGACTGCCATCAGAGCGAATACATTTCCGACGAAAAGTACAGAAGTGTGAAATGGTGCAGTCCGCGCCTTTTCGATCTCGTCGCACTGGTTTAAACTCGCGCTCCAGCAGATTTCACTCAACCCCCGAAAACGTACTCTTTAACGTGTAGATTGCACCTCGTCGCAGACTCCGTTGCTTGGAATGCCCTGTCATACGCCAAAAGGTATTAACGAATCAAATAGACAGTAAAAACACATGATTTGTCAAACACTTTAGGAAACTAACAATTATGTTTGCTAACATCGTATTAGAAACCAGCGAATACCCAACTTTGTCCACCGTATTAGTTACATAGCCGTCCGGCAACATCCTCGGCCTACGAGTTTAAAAGGCATTTCGACCACCATCCTAAATTAGGCAGCATTCCAGGGGAATTTGATCGTTCGTCATTTGGTCAAGGTTAAACTCTTGGGTGTCGCTATCATTCTCTTCGTTCGGTATCCTAAAATCAAGGGGTGACCGCTGGGGTCTAAAATTTTTCCTTGTTGGTGATACCGGGTGATGAGGACCAAAAAATCCAACAGGAAGCCGGTCATTTCTCTAGCTGAGTTTCGAACCTGCATCGGTAAGTTTGAGTTTTTTTATTTTCTTTGTAAGTGTATTTGCCATATGTATTAACCACTCGACTATCCTGTTGGTTGTCGATTGTGAAACTCGGTCGCGAACATAATCGACGAAACTACGGACAGGAAACCGGTAATAAGGGCGAGATTATCTTGGGGTTATCGGTTCGGGCGATCTTTGAATGTTCATCGGGATTGGCTGATCGTGGACGTCGATGGATCAGCCGCGGTCAATCGGATATTTCAGTCCCGCGATTCTGGGATAAATCCTCGAGGATACCCTGGCATCTCGGGGACATGTTGATCGCCTGGTATAGCGCCTCGCGGAGAGGGCTGTTCCACTGAACCACAAACATGGATATTCTGACCCTAACTTTCCCTTGAGCCGTGCTCGGGACTGGATAAAGGATAGTTTTCTCTCTTACGGCCGTCCGTAAGAGACAAAAATCTATTAAGGCTTGCTGTATAATATTTTAGTTTCATATAGACAGCTATAAGGCACTTTTGTTTCTTATAGTCAGTTGTGACAAAATTCTACCACTTACAGACAACTTTAAGATATTTAAGTCTTTTACAGCCATCTGTAAAAGTTTTTTGTCTTTTAGAGCTGGTCACAAGTTATAAAAGTTTTTAACGACTGGCCATACGAGATTAAACTATTTTAAGGACAGTTATAACAGATTTTAGTTTGTAATGCATTGCTCGTTAGAGACAAAAGTCTCTTATAGTCAACCGTAAGAGACCTTAACATTTAACTGGAAGAGACATTTATCCTCTTATAGCTTGTTATAAAAGGCAATGGTTTCTTGTAGCTAGCCGAAAGAAACAAAAATCGGGTTACGGCTAATTTAAAAAGATTTAAGTCTGTTTTAGCTCGCAGTTAGAGATTTGTGACTGTTTTGGGCATATTTAAAAGATGAAAGCCTCTTATGGCATGCTGTAAGGAGACAAATTCCTACAGCTTTTTATTATATAGCTATTTATAGCCAATTGTTGGGTTTATTTGTTCGGATTGGGTCGGGTTGATATTTTCAACCCGATGCAGTTTCTATTTATAAGGACCAGTTATGTAAAACTAAAGTTCATTCGTACACTGGTACATAGAACTATACGAAACTAAACTCTAGTTCGATATTGGTGCACCCGTCCAGTTTGATATTGGTGCCGCCTCCGGTTTGATGGTGCTCCTTCCGAGTAATAATATGTAAACTGTTGAAGACGTGTACAACAAAATACGTATTGCTACTCGGCAGGAGCACCATCAAACCCTGTAGGTGGCACCAATATCAAACTGGACGGGTGCACCAATATTTAACTAGAGTTTAGTTTCGTATAGTTCTATGTACCAGTGTACGAATGAACTTTAGTTTTACATAACTGGTCCTTATAAATAGAAAACGGCATCTTGTATCAAAATATCAACCCGACCCGATCCGAACAAATAAACCCAACAATTGGCTATAAATAGCTATATACCCAAAAGCTGTAGGAATCCCCGCTTTCAGTAGGCGGTCATAAGAGAGTTTCCAATTTTTTAAATATGCCCAAAACAGTCACAAATCTCTAACTGCGAGCTAAAACAGACTTAAATCTTTTTAAATTAGCCGAAACCCGATTTTTGTTTCTTTCGGCTAGCTACAAGAAACCATTGCCTTTTATAACAAGCTATAAGAAGATAAATGTCTCTTCCAGTTATCCGTGAAGGTCCTCAAATGGTTGACTTTAAGAGACTTTTGTCTCTTGGAGAAATGCATTACAAACTAAAAATCTGTTATAACTGTCCTTAATATATTTTTATCTCGTATGGTCAGTCGTTAAAAACTTTTATAACTTGTGACCAGCTCTAAAAGACAAAAAACTTTTACAGATGGCTGTAAGAGACTAAAATATCTTAAGCTTGTCTGTAAGTGATTAAAATATCTCACAACTGACTATAAGAAACAAAAGTGCCTTATAGCTGTCTACATATGCAAAACTAAAATATTATACAGCCAGCCTTAAAAGATTTTTGTCTCTTACGGACGGCCGTAAGAGACAAAACTGTCCGTTAACCCTTCCCGAGCACGGCTCAAGGGAAAGTTAGGGTAGGGAATATCCATGTTTGTGGTTCAGTGGAACAGCCCTCTCCGCGAGGCGCTATACCAGGCGATCAACATGTCCCCGAGCTGCGCCAGGGTATCCTCGGAGGATTTATTCCCAGAATCGCGGGACTGGAGTATTCCCATCGACGGCGGCTGATCCATCGACGTCCACGATCAGCCAATCCCGGGACTGAACATTCAAAGATCGCCCGAACCGATAAAAACGACGCACCTCGCCGTTATTACCGGTTTCCTGTCCGGGGTTCCCTCCCTCGATCACACAGCAACCATTCACAATCGACAACCAACAGGATAGTCGAGTGGTTAATACATATGGCAAATACACTTACAAAGAAAATAAAAAAACTCAAACTAACCGACTAGTGTTCGAAATCTCACGTAGAACTACCGGCTTCCTGTTGGATTTTTTGGTCCTCATCACCCGGTATCACCAACAAGGAAAAATTTTTGACCCCAGCGGTCACCCCTTGATTTTAGCAACCGAACCAAGAAAATTATAGCGACACCCAAGGTTTTAACCTTGACCAAATGACGAACGATCAAATTCCCCTGGAATGCTGCCTAATTTAGGATGGTGGTCAAAATGCCTTTTAAACTCGTAGGCCGAGGATGTTGCCGGACGGCTATGTAACTAATACGGTGGACAAAGTTGGGTATTCGCTGTTTCTAATACGATGTTAGCAAACATAATTGTTAGTTTCCTAAAGTGTTTGACAAATCATGTGTTTTTACTGTCTATTTGATTCGTTAGTACCTTTGGCGTATGACAGGCATTCCAAGCAACGGAGTCTGCGACGGTGCAATCGACACGTTAAAGAGTACGTTTTCGCGGTTGAGTGAAATCTGCTGGAGCGCGAGTTTAAACCAATGCGACAATCGAAACGGCGCGGACTGCACCATTTCACACTTCGTACTTTTCGTCGGAAATGTATTCGCTCTGATGGCAGTCGTTGGTCCGCAATAGTAGGTTCAATATTAGCTTCGCCCTTGGCGATGAGTAGGTCTTGTGCTTTGGGCGATGTTGTCTTAACCTTAGGGTACGCGTGTTCTCGGTTGAGAAAAATTTAATCGAATTCACTGCATCGAGAGGAAACTACAGTTTTGCCTACTCATGTAAACAATGGCCACCGGGCAGTGCTGACTTTCATCCGATCAATCTGAGATGTCGAGGTGACCATTACATATCTAACGTTCCAATGTGTTGAGCGCTTCAAAATCGCTGACCACCGTATTTGATAATATGTCGTTTTGCAATTTGTGGACGGTTGGAGCAAGGCTCCGGCCTGTAAATCCCAAGATGGAAGACCATGGGACAATACTAACATTTAGTTCCGTACCTTTAATATTTCACTTAGGGGCTTAAATGTATGGACTTCGCGCCGGTCTTCTAATTCGAGACCGAATATTCAAGTTCGGTTTTGGCTTTGCTTCCAATCGTGGAACCAATTTTTGACCGATCCGGCAACATCCTCGGCCTACGAGTTTAAAAGGCATTTTGACCACCATCCTAAATTAGGCAGCATTCCAGGGGAATTTGATCGTTCGTCATTTGGTCAAGGTTAAAACCTTGGGTGTCGCTATCATTCTCTTCGTTCGGTATCCTAAAATCAAGGGGTGACCGCTGGGGTCAAAAATTTTTCCTTGTTGGTGATACCGGGTGATGAGGACCAAAAAATCCAACAGGAAGCCGGTCATTTCTCTAGCTGAGTTTCGAACCTGCATCGGTAAGTTTGAGTTTTTTTATTTTCTTTGTAAGTGTATTTGCCATATGTATTAACCACTCGACTATCCTGTTGGTTGTCGATTGTGAAATGGTTGCGTATATAATCGACGAAACTACGGACAGGAAACCGGTAATAAGGGCGAGATATCTTGGGGTTATCGGTTCGGGCGATCTTTGAATGTTCATCGGGATTGGCTGATCGTGGACGTCGATGGATCAGCCGCGGTCAATCGGATATTTCAGTCCCGCGATTCTGGGATAAATCCTCGAGGATACCCTGGCATCTCGGGGACATGTTGATCGCCTGGTATAGCGCCTCGCGGAGAGGGCTGTTCCACTGAACCACAAACATGGATATTCCTACCCTAACTTTCCCTTGAGCCGTGCTCGGGAGGTTAACGGACAGTTTTGTCTCTTACGGCCGTCCGTAAGAGACAAAAATCTTTTAAGGCTGGCTGTATAATATTTTAGTTTCATATAGACAGCTATAAGGCACTTTTGTTTCTTATAGTCAGTTGTGAGATATTTTAATCACTTACAGACAACTTTAAGATATTTTAGTCTCTTACAGCCATCTGTAAAAGTTTTTTGTCTTTTAGAGCTGGTCACAAGTTATAAAAGTTTTTAACGACTGACCATACGAGATAAAAATATATTAAGGACAGTTATAACAGATTTTAGTTTGTAATGCATTGCTGTTAGAGACAAAAGTCTCTTAAAGTCAACCGTAAGAGACCTTACGGATAACTGGAAGAGACATTTATCTCTTATAGCTTGTTATAAAAGGCAATGGTTTCTTGTAGCTAGCCGAAAGAAACAAAAATCGGTTACGGCTAATTTAAAAAGATTTAAGTCTGTTTTAGCTCGCAGTTAGAGATTTGTGACTGTTTTGGGCATATTTAAAAGATGAAAGTCTCTTATGGCATGCTGTAAGAGACAATTCCTACAGCTTTTTATTATATAGCTATTTATAGCCAATTGTTGGGTTTATTGTCGGATCGGGTCGGGTTGATATTTTCAACCCGATGCAGTTTCTATTTATAAGGACCAGTTATGTAAAACTAAAGTTCATTCGTACACTGGTACATAGAACTATACGAAACTAAACTCTAGTTCGATATTGGTGCACCCGTCCAGTTTGATATTGGTGCCGCCTCCGGTTTGATGGTGCTCCTCCAGTTTGATATCTAATTCGAGAGGTCACAGCATTAATATTTCCACAAACCATGGCAGCTTATGTGGTGGTTTAAATAATTGAGCAAACTGTAGTGTAGGTTCAATTTCCGCTTGTTCAATCGAATAAAAGTAACACAGTAAAGAAATAGAAATTCTATGCAAACGAACATGCAAATTGCACGCATAACAGAATTATTTCGTATTGTACTCGCATTGCCACATTAACTCACACTGTGTAGTAAGTACAGAACTTCGGTGAGAAGATTCTTTAGCAACGAGCAACAGCTCGGAACTGGTTTATGGCAGGCACACCGATCTCGTACGTAGCTTTATCCGCGTTTGGCTTAGCGTGGCGCAAAAAAGTGGCCCTCTTCTTCCTCTGGTGACCGGTAGCCAATTCCCTGAGACCTCAGACCTTGAGCGTGTATGTGCAATCCTATAAGTACGAAAGGGTTCATTGAACTAGTCCAGCTGTTAAATAATCCTTATCTCGTCTCACCACACCTTAATCCATAAAAGAGTTATGACTTTAAAGGGCAAATAGTCTTAATTTTTAACATTGTAATAAAAATTTTTGTGGAAATCTATTTAGCAATAGATAAGTTACGAGTTACAGCATGGCCAGGAATTACCAGAAATTATGCACTGCTTCCTAACAACATGACACCCACCTTGAGCTGGTGTTAAATGAATTCAGACACACAGTTTCCATTGCATTCCTTTGATATTGCGTATGCTTGGATCCCTACTATGCAAACCTTAATACACTACTAAACTTCATTTAACATATTTTATATGGAAGTGGGCCACACTTTGCCAAAAACTGGATAAGCCCCTGCTGACATTACGCGCCATCACTATCCCACCATAGAATTCTTAAACAATCCCGACGATGAGATTATGGTGCTGTAACAGTTTCAACATCATGCCCTTAAGCAAACTTGCAGCACAGTGGACTTATATAATTAAACATACATGCCGACGGTTGGTCATGCCAGGGGGGGTAGAGGCCCCCACGGGGGGAGGGGGCTCACGGCCATCTCAGGGGGAGGGGGTAACCCCCCTCTGGCCGGCCAATTTTGTCTAGGGGGGTCGGTCTCGTGAGGACCTTTTTTTTGATCGTCGGATGTATATTTTTCACCTACGTGTAATTTAATTATTTGTGAAATATGCATTCAGTGAACACAGTGTCTACCGTAACAGAGTGTACTGTGTTGGGCTACTGCCCCCCCCGGGGGGGGTGGTTGCTGCGCACCCCCGGGGGGGGGGTAACCCCCCTAGACTTTTCGGCCTCAGGGGGGGTCCGGACCTCAGGGGGTTACCCCCCTACCCCCCTGCCGGCATGTATGATAATTAAATCATTCTAAAATCTAAAATTCTTTATAAAATCGTTTTCACTGTCAACCTCCATTTTAATACTGAGAATTTAACATTCCCTGGAGTAGCATTTTCCATATACATGCACTCTCTAAAAATCTCATACTACTGTTTTTACCAACTGAAGTGCTGTACAATGGTTAGCCAACAGCTAAAGCAGCAGAGCTTATTTCGGCTCAGATCTTTAATGTTGTAAAAGAGGCTCTAAAAGCAATATATGCAGTTCATTTGTTGGTTTGCAATCTCTAACATCTATAAATTACAAACTTCAGTTATTAGGAACGATACCAGCTGAACTGAGGGCGGCGAACCATCGCAATAGCCGTGCCGAGCAAGCCTAGACCCCATTCGTAAGTCCAGCTGAGCGGGGTTACAGCTAAAAAATTTTGTCTATCTTCACGGTCACCGGGCAGTGTTTGGACGTACATCACGACGATACAGGTACAACTATGCTGGACACGTATTAGCCTGAAATTCGTTATTGCTTAGCATATTTCCTCAAATATTTAACAAGTATGAGCAAAAGTACAAACATTTGAAGGAATCGGAGAAAGTTATCAGGAAAAATAGCGGTACTGAGGATAATTGCTGGGATCCCGCATTTAGCCTAACCTCCCCACACACCCACCGCGGTTGCCTTTTTATTACGACCGACATACTTTTAGTTTAGTATAGCTATAATTAGTGGTCTGCATGATCTGTAAAGCGGCTGACTATCACCGTGATGATATATTCAGTATGCGAAACATATAGAGCACTAGCCACAGGGTTCCAATTCAAACGAAATATATTTTAGTCAATTTTGCATGGTTTGTACAAAGTTAATTAATGAAGAAGATTATTCGTCTACTCACTAGAAAAATAGATCAAATAATATGTGCCTTTATATCAGTTACATTTCACGACTAACAATCGAAACGGCAGACATATAGTTCCAAAATTAATTTCCTTTGCTTGTAAACCGATGCCTAGACTTAAATCAGCACTTGCTTTTTTCAAACTAGGTAAATCTTGTTCATTAGAGTTTTGGTAATTTGATGTAACGTAAATTTCTTTCGTGGGACAAACTTCCATATAATAATTTTGTGTTGAAACGAAGTTCTGAAGCGAAACATTTCTATAACCAATAAAATTCTATAGATATATCAATTTTGCTTCTGTTGTATCTCCAAGTGAAATAGTGAGACACGGAACCAGAGACTTGAAAACAAGGTTTATTGGAAAAATAAACACATAAAGATAACGTGTAAACGAAGTGTGTAACGAACACGGAAAATAACGCAAACGCAAGCATAGAAGAATGAAACAATGAATGGTCAATTGCCTTTGCATATATATCATCAATAGAGTCTTCGAGAAGATTCGGGAACACGGAGGAATACGGATGTTTCCAGAAGTTTCCAGGCACCACAAGCAGAATCATGAAGCATCGCGGTGCTGACGGGAATGTTCCACAGTTTCAGAGCATACGCATGCTCGTCTTCACGAGTTCTCCGGAACTTAAGAAATTTAATCAGGGCGGTTCCCTTCGGAAGAGTGCAAGAGCGGAGTACTCCCGGGTTCGGTATATTCTTCCGATGCGTATCGGGCCAAAGTTGTTCCCAGTGTCTTCTCCATATGGGACCTTTCTCTTGAACTCGGACATCGCAAGTTCGGGTGCCCCTTCGTTTCGAAATGGCAGCTGCAACCCACCGACATTCTTTGTCTCTTCGAGGGCCATAGTAGAGTGCGTAGACCGCATCTCCGACTTCATAGAATTGGATAACTCGGGAGACCCGTGCCGGACCCAAGGATTTAGAAGAATCCCTGGTTTGCTTACCTTGAGCTTCGCGAGCGGGAGAAGATAGCAAGGTGTCGATTGTCGTGCGGATTTGACGGGAATTGAGCAGTTCACTCGGCGAGTACCCGGAAGAGTTCGGCGTCCGTCGAAACTACATGAGGAATTGTTGCAGGGCCCGTTGTAGAGGAAGACTGGATTTCCTGAGCGCCTGCTTGAATGTTTGAATGAGTCGTTCCGCGGATCCATTTGTAGCTGGATGGTACGGGGCTCCTGTCAGATGGACGATCCCGTGATCCCTACACCATAATTTGAATTCTTCGGACTGGAATGATGTTGCGTTGTCCGAAGCCAGGGTGTGCGGATATCCGAAATGAGCAAAGTCCTGTTCAAGGAGGTCGATTGTGGACTTTGTGGAAATTGATTGCGTTGGATGGATGCACGGACGTTTGGAATAAGCATCCGTCAGCACTAACCAGTTGGATCCCAGGAAGTTGACGGCATGATCTAAATGAAGGCGACTCCATGGCTTTTCAGGAAGCATTCACAGATGAACATGTGGTTTGACAGGCTTATTCTGGTGTTCACTGCAGGTTCCACAATGGCGGCAAGGGGCTTCAATATCATCGTTTATGTTGGGCCAGTATACCGGTGTGCGGGCGAGATTCTTCACCGCTGCATACCAAAGTGTCCCAGGTGCAGAAGTTCCAGGGCGCGACGTCGCATACTTGTAGGGATAACGACTCTTGCTCCAAAGAGCAGACATCCATTGCTGATTGATAGGGAAGCGTCGAATTTCGGTGCCTTCATCACTCTTCTTCCGCGGCCATCCTTCGAGGGTGAATCTCTACACTGTGGAGATGACCGGGTACTTTGCTGATTCTCGGGTCATCGAGAAATATCCGGCTGGGGCCAGCTTGCTTTCGATTTCTCGTACAGCGCAGACCAGCTCGGTGTCGTCTTCACTTTCATCTCCGTCAAATTTGGAATCTTTTCCGGCGGGAAGACGGCTGATTGCATCGGCATTGGCATGATCCTTGGTGTTCCGATACTCGATGTCGTAATTGAATTGATTAAGAAGTAGAGCCCATCTAGCCCGACGGTTTACGGCCAGGAGAGGAATGTCTTTGCCCGGACCAAACAGCGAACTTGCGTCCATATAAGTACTGGTAGAGTTCCTTTAGTCCAAAGGCGATTGCCTGTGCCTCTTTCTGGATTTGACTGTAATTTTTCTGAGTCTCTGTGAGCGTTTTTGAGACGTTGGTAATTGGGTGTTCGCTGTTGTCAGGATAGCGATGGAATAGGACGGCTCCAATCCCAACTTTGGATGCGTCACAGGCCAGACCCAGTAGAAGGTTGCTGTCGAAGTGTACTGAATGTTTTCGGAAGATAGCAAGTTTTTGTGTCGTTGAAATACTTCTTGTTGCTTCTCTTCCCATGTCCGTGGCACCTTTTTCTTCATCAATTGATATAGCGGTTCGGCAATTGTTGCCATATCCGACGGAAGGAATTTAGCGTAGAATTGAACGGAAGCAATGAAAGCTTTGAGGCTTGTAACGTCTTTGGGCGCCGGAATGTTAATAACAGCGTTGACCTTGGGCCCTTTGGCGATCCCCTCCTGAGACAAGAGATGTCCAAGGTACTCGATGTAAGGCTGCCCAATTTGACATGTTTCAAAGCAGCAGCTTAGACCTTCATCTTGCAAGCGTTGGAGGAGGCGCTGTAAGTTATTGAAGTGGTCATCTGAATTCTTTCCGCTTACCAGTAAATCGTCCAAATAAACGGCCACGCCAGGAAGGTCTTTTGTGAGTTGATCCATCACTTGTTGGAAATATCCGGGCGTGGATTTGATCCCGAACGGTAGACGCTTCTGGAGTAGCACACCCTTGTGGGTACTAAAGGCTAGTCGTCGTTGACTGATTGGAGCCAGCTTTACTTGATTGTAGGCGTCCGCTTGGCGATCTTTGTAAATCCGTATCCGCCACCTAGTTTACGCATAAGATACTCCGGGAGAGGCAACGGATGACGATGGTCTTCCAGTTGTGGGTTGACCGTAACGGAGTAATCGCCACAGACGCGAAGCTTGGCCTTGGATTGACCAGGTAGCAGCGTCTTCTTGATGGGGACCACTCGGGTCTCATATGACGAAAATGGAGTCGGTTCCCAGACTTCTTTTTCAATTCCGTCGCGGTAAGCTTCTTCCAGATCGGACTCCAGTGCGTATAGGACAGGGCGGGCCTTGCGGAAAATGGGTTGAGCGCCGTCCTTAAATTTGACGTCCAGCTCAGAATCTTTTAGACATCCCAATTCCGGTTTGCAAAGATCGGTGAACTCTAGGCACAAAGATTGACATCGTTGCTGAAGTGTTGCATCCGATTTGAGATGATCGAAGACAGCATTGCAAGGTTCCGTAGATGTGAGAACCATGTCGAGTGAAATGCGCAGATCTCGGATTGCGTTGCATCCCAGTAGATTGAGATCCGGCAGATCGGTCACGGTGAATTGAACTTGCTGTGGCTTCTTTGAATCATGTGTCTTGGCTTGGGCGATGAACGTTCCTTGTACCGGCAAATCATGCTTGCTGGAGGATTGAAATCTCCATTTGGACTGATGGAGCGGCGGGCACCCAAGATCCTTCGAATGTTGCTTGGAAATGAAATTCTCGACGGTGGCGGTATCCAGTTCCATTTGAACGGTAGCATCTTGAATCTCAAGAGAAGTTTTCATTTTCTGCATAGATCTTTTATTGGGTACTGCATTGACCGCTTCGATCATGTTGAGCGAGGATTTTTGTTTTAAAGTCTTTTTTCAGACTTTCTCCAAATGTCCTTTGATGCCGCAGAAATTGCACTCCTTGTCCTTGAATCGGCAGTCTGTGGCATGATGATTCTTGTCTCCACAGCGAGGACAGGGAAACAGGATTTTCTTGTCACCACCGGCCTTCTTATTCGACGGAAATTTACCTGCGGATGCGGAATTGAACGAAGGTTTGGCTGACTTTTTGAACTGGTTTGGGCTTGAATCCATGAACGGGTTCTTTTGCCACTTTCGCTGTGTCCTCCGTTTCGACGGCGATTTGGGCAAAGTCTAGTTCATCATCTTTGACCTTGAAAAGGGCTTTCAGGACTGCTTCGTTGTTGGCAGAACAGATGAAGGGTGAGCGTAGGACTTCGTCCTGAGGGTTTTTGATTGAGGCGAAATCACACGTCGCACCGTCTTGACGGATGCGAGCCGCGAGTTCTTGAAGCGTCTTACCAGGTTTGCGTCCCATGTCGCTTCAGAATTTGAATCGCTCGTGAACGACGAATCGCTTGGGATCGTACTGGTTCTTCATGAAATCTGTGATTTCGTCCATCGTGAGGTCGTTGATTCCCTCGGGAGGAGTTTGTTGACAGGCTAGAATTCCCAAAAGACGGTATACATCCTTGGATTGATTCGTGAGGAAAATTTCTGCCACTTTGTCGTCCGACACGGAATGTGCCCTGGCAAATGTGCGGAATCGGTCCAAGTAGTCGGGCCAAAGTTATGAAGTGGAATCGAACGGCTCGAAATTGGGAATGTGGGGAACGGCAAATAGCACGATTGGAGCGATGGAGGTCGTATTGGAACCCGGTTGTTGGATCATCTTGACTGGGGCCTCCATGTGTTGTTGTTGTCGCTCGTTGGCAGCTCTTTGTTCTTGAAGGTGTTCGAGATGGCGTTTTCTTGAGCGGCCAGCTGCTTCTTCATCATCTCGGTTAGCTTGGTGGTTTCGAACATTGCCGCGATGGTTGATCTTCACCAATCCGGAAGACGTTGGGTTAGAGTTGACTTGAGCCTTTGCTCGGATTGTTGAATGAAGATCCTACTCGGTGCGCCGAAAATCCCTGTTGTATCTCCAAGCGAAATAGTGAGACACGGAACCAGAGACTTGAAAACAAGGTTTATTGGAAAAATAAACACATAAAGATAGCGTGTAAAAGAAGTGCGTAACGAACACAGAAAATAACGCAAACGCAAGCATAGAGGAATGAAACAATGAATGAATAGTCAATTGTCTTTGCATATACATATCATCAATGGAATCTTCAAGAACATTCGGGAACATGGATGAATACGGTTGTTTCCAGAAGTTTCCAGGCAGCACCAGCAGAATCATCAAGCATCGCGGTGCTGATGTGAATGTTCCACAGCTCCAGAGTATACGCATGCTCGTCCTCACGACAGCTTAAATGCAAACCATCTGCAACTACAATTTATTTTCAGGTCACAAATAACGAAGGTTCGTACTATAAGGGTGTGAGTAGATGGGCGGCGGACGAGGGAGGTCCTTGGAGTGGGGGAGGTCCTCAAAGGGGTAGACCTTTACACCTCCAAAGGACCTCCCTTATTTTTGCCGTTTTACCCCAATTTGGGTAAAATTTTCCACGTGCCTCGGGCGATGGTCCGGGAGGAAGGGGTGCAGAACCTTCAAGGGGTAAATATGGCGTGAAAGGGTGCGACCCTTAGGGGAACCTGTCTACTGCCACACCCCTTGGACACCTATGCTTGAAGGTACAAAATTTCATACAACCATTTTTGTTGAGATGTAGGCTTTTCGTAAATTAAATATGCTCCTAGACAAAATTTCGAGCAACTATTTTGTGTTGAAGACAGTGTTGAATTGAGTTGATGTATTATAATATATGTATGTAATAAATTTCACATAAAGTTTATTTTACAGATGTGGACAATGATTATCAGTAGGCAAAAACATGTCAACATTGATCATCTACGCAGTCATACGTTATAGTTATATTGGCGTTGAACCAGCAACTTCTAAAATAAGATCAATTGGTCTTACTATGTCGGTTTCAGAGCTTTTGAACGCATTGTGAATATCGCAGTAATACGTGGAACTAAATTATTTAGTGTAAATGACGATGTCCATATTTGACTTTACTACTTGGTTTAGCAGTTTAAAGCTCTATAAGTAAGAGATGCTTACTATTGGTATGAGATCTTTTACGACTTTACAATTTAATCAAATTGGTTCACTTGTTGTGAAGTTTCACACCAAACCAGTAGACGAGATCATTAAAAAGATAGATTGTTCGGTAACTGGCCGACAATCCCCAAACGAGATTGCGTTAGTGTACGCAGAAGAATAATTGCGTCACAACTTAATGATTAACCACAGTCGCAATAAGTTCCGGAGTTATAGATATTGAAAAGAAAATATTATGTTTACCGTTCAAGTTTATTAACTATCGTTCACGTCGGCATCTTATGTTTGAAAAGTGAAGTCGCCTACTGAATGATCTGTGTTTCGTTTTATCCATTTTCTGACACTGCTACGGTACGAATATTTTCTTATTTTTAGAAAACAACCAAGTTACATATCATTCATAAACAGAGGCGTAGGAACGTTTTCAAATTAAGGTTACCAATACCAATTGATATATAAATTCCAACAATAATTGTCCATTACTTTTGAAGCCAAAATAATATAGACATCGTTTGAAGTCTATAATACTTCAATTCTATTTAGACATCAAAAATAGTAATAATATAACGATTTTTGAAGTCTAAACACTACCAGTTAGGCTCGGGTCAGTATTTAGCAATTTTTATGAATACTTATTTTGAAAACGGTGCATTGATCCTGAAAACATAAAAGCGCTAAAAATCAGTGTGGGGCTCAGGTAGGCATCAGCAATGAGGCCCAGGGGTAACGGGCACTACTAGGACCCGCCATTCCTACGCCGCTGCCCGAAAGCAAGCCATGCCTTATGTAGTGTCGTCAGTTGTAAATCCAGTCTTGGATAAATCTAATGGTAAAAGCATGAATATTTGAAAGTTCTGTCCACATATTGCTTATACGATTTTTGTGTAAATTATATTATGACAGTTTTTTTGTATATTTTTTGAGTATTGGGAATGATATAAAAGACGTGCTCAAAATCTAGCACAAAAAATCAATTAATAGTTGAGCGTAACAACAAAAACAGAAAGGACAAACTTCGTACAATAATAATGAACTTATTAGTTTATTTGGCGGCATAAATACACTGTAAACGTCCTATTGCTTATCATAACTTTTGTTATACAATATTAATGTGTACCATCTAGGTAGGCTTTAAAAGCCTTGAAGACAGGTAGAACTGAGACTGGAATACATTACTACATATATGTTCAACCCACTGTCTTTTATTGTATTTTTCGGCCTGAGCCAAAAGAGCCACCGATATACAATAGTTAGTCGAGCGTTAATTATAATATATTCTTCGCTATCTGATAAAAAGGTTATTATAATCATAATAATTAGTGATTAATTTCGTTTCCTACGATATATAATTGCGTGTTGCTTTTGGTCATTACCTATTATATATCGGGTCTATTATCTTCATCAACGATTATCTCGTTTCGGGTTGGATATATTAACTATCTGCTTTGGTATCGCATAATTTTGCAAGTATCGTATGTATTGATCATAGCGAATAAGTTAGATTAGATTGTTGTTCAACGATACATCTATTATTGTTATTCAAAAGTTTATATAACACGGAATTTGACTTACTTGTAAAATAATTTCGGCTACGATGAAATAGTAAAATTTAAGATCGAACGCTTGAATACAACAGTTTGTACCTTCTATGTTTATGAATTCAAATTTAATGTGTATTGCATCCATCAGAAGACCCTCATTACCTTTGTGGGTCGTCGAAGTAGAGTAATAAAATTTACACATTGAAGAACCAAACGGCTATTACAGTAGCATGATGTTGGTCTCATAGCAACAAGATGCCATATTGTTTTCAGCAAAGCCTTACAATTAATGCCATTTTAACAAATCCATGTTTGTAGTTCCCGAAAGTTCACTATCGGCTATATAAAAAGAAGCTTATATTCAAAATTCATATTTCTTTGCGAAGACGCAATATCTAGTAGGGTCGGAAGCAGTAGATTACCTGCAATTCGAAAACCGCTTGTGGCTTTTTAAGTGGAAGTCGACTTGCTTCACGACCGTCCACATTACGACACCGGATTGGTGTTGGCTTTTATTCACTGAATAAATAGCTTCAATTGCATTGCAGTATTTACCACTACCCTAAATTAAGCTTGTTTAACCTTTCCCTTTGAATTAGCCTGCACTTTGTACAATCGTGAACTAGCGTTTACAACAACGGTGGACTGAGCCTATATTGTTTGGCTCCGAGCCTCGTACAGTAGCTATTACACTATTTAGGAGATGTTGATCGATCTTTAAGGAAATAAGAAAGGCGAGCGTTAACAACGCGCATGCTAAAGCACGCCCTAAATTAGGCTAGCACATCGATTTGCGATGAATGCTTCGACAAATGTGCCACCTTCATTGTATACTGCGCATGATAACGCACACCACATGATAAACTAGACTAGCACATCGATGTTTAATGCATGCTTCGACAAATGTGCCATTTTCATGATATACTGCGCATGCTAACTCACATCACATAATAAACTAGGCTAGTACATCGATTTTCAATGCATGCTTCGACAAATGTGTCATCTTCATTATATAATGCGCATGATAACGCACACCACATGATAAACTAGACTAGCACATCGATTTTCAATGCATGCTTCGATAAAAGTGCCATTTTCATGATATACTGCGCATCCTAACTCACATCACGTGATAAACTAGGCTAGTACATCGATTTTCAATGCATGCTTCGACAAATGTGTCATCTTCATTGTATACTGCGCATGATAACGCACGCCACATGATAAACTAGACTAGCACATCGATTTTCAATGCATGCTTCGACAAAAGTGCCATTTTCATGATATACTGCGCATGCTAACTCACATCACGTGATAAACTAGGCTAGTACATCGATTTTCAATGCATGCTTCGACAAATGTGTCATCTTCATTGTATAATGCGCATGATAACGCACACCACATGATCAACTAGACTAGCACATCGATTTTCAATGCATGCTTCGACAAAAGTGGCATTTTCATGATATACTGCGCATGCTAACTCACATCACGCGATAAACTAGGCTAGTACATCGATTTTCAATGCATGCTTCGACAAATGTGTCATCTTTATTGTATAATGCGCATGATAACGCACACCACATGATAAACTAGACTAGCACATCGATTTTCAATGCATGCTTCGACAAAAGTGCCATTTTCATGATATACTGCGCATGCTAACTCACATCACGTGATAAACTAGACTAGCACATCGATTTTCAATGCATGCTTCGACAAATGTGCCATTTCCATGATATACTGCGCATGATAACGCTCACCACATGATAAACTAGACTATCACATCGATTTTCAATGCATGCTTCGACAAATGTGCCATTTTCATGATATACTGCGCATGATAACGCACACCACATGATAAACTAGACTAACACATCGATTTTCAATGCATGCTGAGAGAAATGTGCCATTTTCATGATATACTGCGCATGCTAACGCACACCACATGATAAACTGGGCTAGTACATCGATTTTCAATGCATGCTTCGACAAATGTGTCATCTTCATTATATACTGCGCAAGCTAACGCACACCACATGATAAACTAGGCTAGTACATCGATTTTTAATGCATGCCTCGACAAATGCAAATATGTCACCTTCATTGTATACTGCACATGCTAATGTACACCACTTGAAAAAATAGGCTAGTACATCGATTTTCAATGCATGCTTCGACAAATGTGTCATCTTCATTACATACTGCACATGCTAATGCACACCACATAATAAACTAGACTAGTACATCGATTTTCAATGCATGCTGAGAGAAATGTGCCATTTTCATGATATACTGCGCATGATAACGCACACCACATGGATAATAGACAGAACCATTAGACTAGCTCATTCGATTTTCAATGCATGCTGAGAGAAATGTGCCATTTTCATGATATACTGCGCATGATAACGCACACCACATGATAAACTGGGCTAGTACATCGGTTTTCAATGCATGCTTCGACAAATGTGTCATCTTCATTATATACTGCGCAAGCTAACGCACACCACATGATAAACTAGGCTAGTACATCGATTTTCAATGCATGCCTCGACAAATGCAAATATGTCACCTTCATTGTATACTGCACATGCTAATGTACACCACTTGAAAAAATAGGCTAGTACATAGATTTTAAATGCATGCTTCGACAAATGTGTCATCTTCATTACATACTGCACATGCTAATGCACACCACATAATAAACTAGGCTAGTACATCGATTTTCAATGCATGCTTCGACAAATGTGCCATTTTCATGATATACTGCGCATGATAACGCACACCACATGATAAACTAGACTAGCATATCGATTTTCAATGCATGCTTCGAGAAATGTGCCATTTTCATGATATACTGCGCATACTAGCGCACACCACATGATAAACTGGGCTAGTACATCGATTTTCAATGCATGCTTCGATAAATGTGTCATCTTCATTATATACTGCGCAAGCTAACGCACACCACATGATAAACTAGGCTAGTACATCGATTTTCAATGCATGCCTCGACAAATGCAAATATGTCACCTTCATTGTATACTGCACATGCTAATGCACACCACTTGAAAAAATAGGCTAGTACATCGATTTTCAATGCATGCTTCGACAAATGTGTCATCTTCATTACATACCGCACATGCTAACGCACACCACATGATAAACTAGGCTAGTACATCGATTTGCAATGCATGCTTCGACAAATGTGCCATTTTCATGATATACTGCGCATGATAACGCACACCACATGATAAACTGGGCTAGTACATCGATTTTCAATGCATGCTTCGAGAAATGTGCCATTTTCATGATATACTGCGCATGCTAACGCACACCACATGATAAACTGGGCTAGTACATTGATTTTCAATGCATGCTTCGACAAATGTGTCATCTTCATTATATACTGCGCAAGCTAACGCACACCACATGATAAACTAGGCTAGTACATCGATTTTCAATGCAGGCTTTGACAAATGTGTCACCTTCATGGTATACTGCGCATGTTAACGCACGTAGCATTATAAACTAGGCTAGCACATCGATTTGTTATGCATCCCTTGACAAATGTGTCACCTTCATTGTAAACTAAATAGATACAAAATATAATCAAATTGATTATAGACGTACAACCAATTAGTAATAGACAGATAACAGCGGTGACAACCCAGAAGTTCGTGACTATCCTAACAGCTATAGAAGTCATGCAATGACCTAAATTCATTTAACGATATAATCCATATTATTTTGTTCAGAATCTAAAACGACGATAACATAGGGAAGATAACAAAAAATTAAAATATTCGTCGATATATGTTACAATATGATAAATAGCCTAATAGGTATATAAATAATAAGATCACTGCTAACTCTTATTACATTGAGATTTTAGTTTTACAGGGCAAAATCAATCAGAATATGACGGATTACGGTCACTGAACAATCAGTTAAGGGGTCTTGCCTCTTCTACAGGATTTGGATATCACGGTGAAACTAAGCATATTACTCAATAGTAGCAAGTATTCTCATTCCATTTTAACGAAAACTTTTAAAAATATCGAGGATTCAAAATTGAATCAAACGTAATTTTATTAAACTCAGCGGCTTTTAACCCGTTACGGCTAGAATTAAACTGCAAATTGAGTATCGATGAACAATTTTTTGGACGCTGAGAGGTGTCGAACCCAAAACACTCGAATGGATGATACTCAACTTTAATAGCCACTGAGCTGCTTTGGAGCAATTGTTCAGATCCTTAAGTCACTTTACAATGCGAGCGAACAACAGGCGTACATTTGTTCAATTCAATTAGTACAACACTTTCAAATAGAAATTGTTGCCGAATAGCTGAGAAGTTAAAGGGTTAATCCGACTAATAAATATTTGTTGCTAATATGGACTCCAGGATTAGCGTAATTTGAAATACCCCATTTAGTTTAGTGATGTATAGGAAAGCGAAGGAAATTGCTTTAAATTTATAATTTAATCAATAAATTTGTATATTATCTGCACCTATAGTTGCAAAAATGTTTCTTGATATTTAAATTGATATGTATTCAAGGGTGCAAACCCAGAGAAAAAGTGGGGGGATACTGCGAATTATTTGAAAATTGAAAAGCCGATTCTTATCATTTACTCGGACGAATTTGTCGGAAACTTTATCAAGAGAATATTTTAGCAAGTCATACGAAATTTATTTTCTAAACTCTTCAAAAGAGTGGGGGTATAATTCCCCCCACTGAAAAAAGTGGGGGGGATAAATCCCCCATCCCCCATCCCCCTATATTTGCGCATATGTATGTATTTATTAAAAGATATCCGTCACCGCGCTAGAACATGATGATGTTGGCATCATTGTACACTGCTCTTAACTTAACACAAATGACCCGCTAAACCATGATTGTGACCAAATGACTTGGGTCTTAAAACACATTTATACATAATACATTTTGGAATTTAGTTTTGCCTGGCCTCAAAGCAGTATTTTAGCGATAACAACATACCTATCTATATACATCAATCAGGTTGTACCATTGGCATGTTTGAATGATTACAGCTGATACCGCTTTTTCGTGCTTATTTATAAGCGCCATATATAGTTACAATACTATATGCTAGAAACTTAAACGAACGGTATACCTATACAAAACGTTGTATATTGTCATTTTCCACTTGAACAAGTTTTATAATTGCCTGAAATATAATACTTAGGAACATAACTATTGTTGTAGCCATATGACACTTTTTTCGGTTGGCCGCTGTTCATTTTTAATAATACTAAACAGTACTCTTTTAAATGCTTATAACTTTTTTAGGAAAATAAGTACAATTTTGAGTGTGAACAATATATATTCTGATGACACAGCGTTCATTCCTCGAAATAGTTTCTGAGCGCATTTTGCCACCATATTGGACATTGTTGAATTTTTTGCCACCATATTGGACATTGTTGAATTTTTTGCCACCATATTGGACATTGTTGAATTTTTTGCCACCATATTGGACATTGTTGAATTTTTTGCCACCATATTGGACATTGTTGAATTTTTTGCCACCATATTGGACATTGTTGAATTTTTTGCCACCATATTGGACATTGTTGAATTTGAATAAAATGGATTGCCGTTTCAACAATTTATCGAATATCAATATTGTTCATTGGAAACTATATTTACGTTAGTGTTGGGAAAAAGCCAGGCGATGGCCAATGGGTACTGGACTGCCTAAAAGCTTCTATTACTATGACATAAGTTTAAGTTTTGTAAATATCATTTCAGCATTTGTTGGAAAATTTGCTCGAATTACAGGTGAAGCTTTTGCACATTGTATCATTCAGAAATCAAACTATCGACAAATGTGGCCCGTTGAAGCATTTGGGCTTTCAACAATTATTAAATATCGTGTTCAGTATGTTTCTGAAATTATATACATTTAAATAGTAATTACTTGCCAACTCTGTACTTCCAAGAAGTGCTCCATTTGAACCAGTATAATTATAGTAAATTTAGGGAGTAGCGTATTTTCACCAACCATGAAACGCGCTTAAGTAAATTGTAGACGTTACAATTCTTGGTAACCTTAAAGATAGGTCACAAATCTTGGTTCTCAAATAATAAGTGGGTAAAATTTCAGTTTCGGTCATATAAAATGTACAAAGAAGCAGAATTCGACTCCATGACCGAGGACCATACGCGCATTTGCTTTAACCATTGAGCAGCTCACTTAACATTTTGTTTAATCCAAATTACGTAAAGCCTATTTTCTGAGGAGCTTTTATTGCCATATTAAAAACTGTATTTCTTAACACTATTGTAAAAATGTCATAGCATAACACGTCCTTATATTAACCTTACGCTAAGGCATAGTCTCAGCTTCCGCTCCGCTAACCCATAAGCAAACCTGCTTATTTTTTCTGAATGCAGTAATACTCAGTACGATTTTGTTTGAAGAGGTGAGGATTTTAGTTTGTTATGCGCGCCATTGTGTTTCAGGACACAGTTATAAATCATTCGCTTTAAAACCAAATGTGTAGGATAAAAATTTGCCATAAGTTTCGTGGGTGCTACAGAGAACCCGCAAATTTGGAAATTTACGAATATTACTAAATTTCATGCGCCTAGCAGTTTTCTGGATTCTTGTGGTAATATACAGCAATTATCTAGTAATTTGAAAATTTATTGGTGCTGATAAATTGCATACATCGGGTAATTTTCTAGCTGCATGAAGACCCAATAATATAATTTTTGGGAGACAAATTTTATCTTCCTTCAGCTTCAGATTTTATCATCTAGTATACAAGTTGTGGTGTTTGTCTGCAGTTCTAATCAGCACACATCTATTGCTGATAAATTGCACACATCGGGTAATTTTCCAGCTGCATCAAGACCCGATAATTTAGTTTTTGGGGCACAAATTTTATCTCCCTTCAGCTTCAGATTTTATCATCTAGTATACAAGTTGTGATGTTTATCTGCAGTTATAAAGAGCACACATCTATTGCTGACAAATTGCACACATCGGGTAATTTTAAGACCCGATAATTTAACTTTTGGGGGACAAATTTTATCTCCCTTCAGCTTCAGATTTTATCATCTAGTATACAAGTTGTGATGTTTGTCTGCAGTTCTAAAGAACACGCATCCATTGCTGAAAAATTGCACACATCGAGTAATTATCCAGGTGCACCAAGACCCAATAATTAAATTTTTGGGGTACAAATTTTATCTCTCTTCAGCTTTAGATTGGATCATATATTACACAAGTTGTGCTGTTTGTCTGCACTTCTAAAGAGCATCTACACATGTCGCGGTGTTTCACTGCGCTCCTAGCTGGTATGTGCCATCATGTTCAATAACGTATACATACAAGACTATAAAAATTCATGTTACTGTAGTTACTGTTACACAGCAAAATTATAATCTAAGGCTAACGATAGTCGTTTAAAGCCAAAGTCTATATTCACTGCACGAAAAGCAATGTTACCGTTAGAGACAAGGATCTTGCAATCCTCCTTTCTTTAAAATAGTACATTGTCTTTTTAGATTAGAAGAACACTGTGCATTTGCATATATTTACAGTGCGTTGCCGACAGTTACTGATTCGGTTTGATGATTTCTATTAAAAACATGTTACTTTTCTCTACAGTTGAACAGTGCTGTTTTGCTAAAAGTATTTAGGAACAAAATATAGACAGATATTGTTAATAAGGCTTTGATTTTTCAACAGTTATATACTTTGTTCACACTAGATATTTTGAACTTATGAGCAAAATTATACAAACTTTAAGCGAAAATTGGGGAATAGAGTAAATTATGAGAAAAATTGTGGAGACCAGCGAAAATTTTTCTGCTTCCTATTTGGCCTACCCCTTACCCGCCGATCAACTAGCACCTAAACTGACAGGACTTGGACGCCCATGCTAATAGACAAGCATGATCGGTCAACAAGTTTTGCTGCAAGTATGACAATGGGTTTCAGCTTGTCACATGGATGCTGTGAATCTAATTTGAGCCACTAATGAGCTGAAGTGGTGATGGAGTTTCATGAATCTTAACGCATCTTATCCGAAGATACATAATTATTGAGACAAATTGCTGGTTAGCCATATATGATCGAGATCCAAGTCCCCAGGGTGGTAGAGTATGAATAAGTAACGTGCTTTCACACGTTCAAAATATTTGCTCAGATTTTGAGTTCAAAAATTTACCTCAAATGTTGAATAAATTTTAACTAAAATTTGGTCAAAATTTACTTAAAGTTGTAGGTGAAAAATTTGGCAAATCATATGCGGTGTTTACGTTATAAGTTGCCCACAATGTAGAGGTTTTGTCCACGTACAGCCTGCCTAACACCGTTAACAATATAGTGTACAGAACACCAATACTGTATTCTAAGCAATTCTATATGGTGGTTCGGACACCGTCAGCATTTATGCACGGTATCATGGACACCATAGAATTCTAGCTAGCGGTGATGAAAGTCCATTGGGAAGCTGTCTTGACGTTTTTTCTGTTGTAGGGAGTTCATACAGTGAAGCATTTATTCACTCACTTCCTATGCAAAGCTTTGAACTGAATTGTTTATGGGATACTGTCTATTAGAAATCATTTAAAATTTAACTTAGTTTTTCGGCCTTTTTAATAACGTTTCAACATATGGTTTTGAAGACACCTTAGTATAATATACATGTTGTCGGCGACACCATTACTTGTGCTGAATTGCATATTCTTCCGAGTACCATGCACCATGGTATGGTCCTGACCACACGTGGACAAATGTTCCACATGGCGGGCATTTTATAACGTAAACGCCGCAAAATATGTTCTAAACTTGACTCCAAACTTTTAGATCAAAAATTTTCAGTTCTGGTCATTCTGTTCGTTGTCTCCGATTGGCTAAAACAATACGCCGTGAAATTTTGAATAGTGCTCATATGTTCAAACTCTCCAAGACGAAAAAAATGCTTTCAAGTTTTGATACATGAGCTAAAAATTTGATCGTCGTTTGAGCTCAAACTTTCAAACTTTGATTAAAGGATTGGACATCTAAACGCACCTTGAATCTATGCTGTAACGATCAATTTCTTACAATTTTTTGCTACATAGGTTTGTAAAAATCTATATTTAGTTCAACTGTGCATTTTTAAAGTTTATCAAGGTCGAATAACTTCGTAAGAAGTTATATTTTGTCAGATATAGGCCACATACATACCAGGGTCCCTTAAAATAGGATGTGAAGCATTCATTACACCTACATTGGTGTCCTAAAACGAAACTATGAAGTGCAATAAATGTTTCATAATAATAAAAAATGTAATTAATAAAGCCTGTGACATAAATTTTAGTTCATAAATTTTGTTTGATCCGTTTGCTGATAAACTGCATTGCATGGCACAGTGTTGTCATGCAAAATAAAGTTGCTAATAGAATTACAATTTTACTACTGTTGAAGGTTGCAATCAATTTTAAGTGAAATTTCATAGTGTCCATTTGTTACGATGTGATCGGCCGTGACGAGCCATTCGATACCATTTTAACAAAAGATTAACGGATATTTTGTACAACATTCCTTGGCATGCCTAGGCGGAAAGGTTTGTCTTGAGGCTATTTCTGTTCAACCCTTTTTTATACTGCTGTGGCATAATTCTCCTAAGAAGGTATATGTTTCAGGGATGGCAACCAGATATTGAAATTCTATTTAAACATGGCAACTTGGTTGGATTAGAGTGCTATTGAAAAGGAGATTGAGCAATGGTGAACCAAACCTATATTTTAGTTCCGAAAGGTTTTATAAAGTTGATTTTGTATAGAATTGGTTACCTCGGTTTTGCTAATGGTATTATTACTGTTCGGAGTTTTCCCTATGTGCATGCAACCATTAATTCAGCAATAAAACTATGATATCTTTTTGAGCTTTACGGCAAATATTGAAGCCATGCCGTGAATTATAGCCAAGCAGGGACTTCTATGACAGCCAGTTACTCTGAGATAACAGTTACGTTACAACACAAAATTATCAAACTGAATGTTATCATTTATAACTGAATAAATTTATCCTAAGATAGATTATCCTGTTTCCTAGCTGCAACGCAATGTTTATTGCAACAGCAATAATTCACTAATCGATTGGGAGAATTTCCTAAACTTATAACCATTCAATACGACCAGAGAAAGTGAAATTATTTGCCTGTATATCCTTTTGTTTGCAAGCAACGATTGAACAAAAACCTTATTTCGGGCCAAACCCAGTTCTAATTAAAGATAATGTCGCCTATAGCCCAGGACGTGCAACCATATGGCGTTAAAATTTATTCAAGGAACATGATATAAACCAACTTACCTGTGGTAATAATATAAACTTAATAAGCCCTTTGAGGCAATAGCGTTGTCAAAATCCCATATTTTAAGCCAACACCTTACCGGTTGAGTTGCTGTGATGTATAACTTGGGATTGGTTAGTACTGTTTGGTATGAAAATTCATGGCACATGTACGATAATATAGAAGAAATCAAAATAAATAAGCAACAACCTCTCCGTCAGTGTAAAGCTTGTGCTTTTTGGAAATTTAGTGAAATTTGTATGAAAATTCATGGCACATGTACGATAATATAGAAGTAATCAAAATAAATAAGCAACAACCTCTCCGTCAGTGTAAAGCTTGTGCTTTTTGGAAATTTAGTGAAATTTTAGTGTTATCAAATATTACCTGGAAATGATTGCTTGAGTAAAAATAAATATCTACGGTACATGTGTTCTCTGTTGAAATGCATACAGCTGTTGGCTTAGCAATGGTTCTGCAATTTTTAATTCAAAATTACATATATTTTATCTTTAACTTTTTTGAATCGATCTATACGCCAGAGTTTTAATACGGCTACTGCATGGTTTTAGACCATCTACTGCTCTCGGAAAACACTTACTTAATAAATTGTTCAATAATTTTTCCGTTTGTGGCTAATTATACACAGCAAGCCAGCGAATTTCCTAGTCTTACTTAGACGAGCGTAGCAAGCATTTATATATTAAGCGACATTGCTCAGGCGACGGTTTCAGCGAAGCATCTACTTAATACCGGAACGAACGGCTAAATTCTGTCGGTTTTTTAGTTCTTGATCATGGGTTATTTTCATAAATTATATAGGGATAGCAATATAATGATGCCTGCCTCAACGAATGTTGCCCTGCTTCTCGTGATGGTTTCTGTTGTCAGTGTCGCCGGAGATGTCAACATTGGTGAGTGACAGTTTAAGGTTAACATTAATTGGTCATTTTATTACTACACAATTTTAATTAAGAACAATTATGGCTTGCCCAGTGTAATTTTTGGGGCGGAAGTGAAATATACGCTATTTCGTACTCGATATATTAAGCCTAAGCTTAGTCTTAGCTTAATCCAAGGTCGTTGTATGAACCTTAAAATAAGATAAAACCCAGGACCCTACTCTAAGCCAAAGCACATTCGCTATAAGCTGTTCTATTTTCTAAAGCTATAACGTCCGGCTCGTAAAGGTAACATGGACGATGGCTTCTTGCGATTGGCAGATGTGTTTTTTTACATTTTTCGGAATCAAGAAAGGAAGGTTTGTTGCACGCAGCAACTGATATTTTAAATACATATCTGTCTGTTAAATAAATCTATCACCATCCAGTTTATATGAACGTCTGAAGCTTTTCTCAGTGTTGTGAGTATCGGCTCTGGTAACTTGTTCAATCTTATTTTGATAGGGTGTAATATATTACAAAACGCCTTATAACCCCTATACGTCTGGTTTTGATAGTAACCAATCCAGAAGTTTTTTCGTGACACACAGTCTCAGTATCTTTTCGACTGTTTTTATACTTTTTGCCATGTTCATTTAAATATCCTGATTTCAAGGGAAATAAGAACGTCGCATTTCATAAAATATTCCATATTTTTTCAATAATCTCGCATTCTTTATCTTTGCACCATGTCGGAACACTGGCACACCAAATCACGTGAACAGTCGTGGTGGTTATTTCATGAAACAGTAAATTATAACGCGTCGGTGCCCACACAGCGTTTATACCATTGAGCTCATTAGATTGTGATTGTCTGATTGAACTTCTTATTGAATCAGTAATGTTCCGTCGTAATGCATCATTTACAGTAAGATACGTGCGCATGTTCCTAATTATGTCACGCGCTCAAATCTGCTACCTACTATGTCACGCATACAGTCCAACTCAACTATTAAAATTTTGAATAGCATAGCTAGGCTATGCATTTGTCATCGAGTGTCGAGCCGGACTGTACTTTTGTCACGAGGCGTTCAGATGAGCCCTATAACTTAAGTCAGAGACTATTTAGTCTGCGAACATTACGTTTTATTATACGTATCTAAATAATGTCCCAATAGCGGCATACAGCTTAAAACGTTAATACCTAGTATATATTAAAACAAATATATAAATTAGAGTTAATGTCATTACTATAGAACAAAATGCTATTACACTAAGCAAAATACTGAATAAAATTTCTCAATTGACAGTTCAGCCGGATGCTCCGTTTGTCACGCAGAGTCTAGCTAAGCTCCCTGTTCGTCACATTAAGACTAGCTAAGCTATAAAAATGTACCATAGTAGGCCAGCTAAGCTATACTTCACCCGAGCTAGTTGAGTTGGACGCGTGACATAATTTGGCCCTGGCGCGCGCATCTTATCGTAAATGATGCATAACTTGAATTGATATCTTTAGAAATACCATCGAATAAACATCTGAATTAAAAAATTTCAGGCGTAATCACTGACGCAAATACGAAATCACAAGAGTTATCCGAGTTTTTCAATAATACCGCAGAATATGTAAACAAAGGATTGTATATCGAGATGCTGGACATTGATACTTCAAGCGAGGCTAACGCTAAATCTCAAGGTATATTATTGTCTGTTTTCTCTTTTTATCTACAAACAAGTCACTAGTCGCATATGCATAGTAACAAACCGATTTATTAAATGGTATAGCTAACATAATTTAAAGTTTATAAAGTTAATAGCTATTTTTAATTTTAATAGATTGATGCAACATGTTATCATATTTATATGTTCCCCTCATTGTGAAACGTAGAACCGTTCACTTAACACAAAATCTAATTGAGAATTAAATTTCAAAACGCTTTAAAGTTAACATGTAGTTAGATCTCGCAAAATGAGGATTAAAGTTATGCATAAAACAAATGTTTATGTTTGTGTTTCTGAAAAGTATTGCAATATCTTTGGTATTTAAAAAGTGAAATTTCATCATCAAAGACGTAATCAAAGTTATCGGTGGTTATTATTATAGAATAGAATTTTTGTTTACGTGTATTATAATAAGATCATAGGTCTCGAATGGGGGAACGGTAGGGAGGTTACCATCTAATGGTCGTATCCCATCTTCCTCCAGCCAAATCCCTCCCAGGAAGGCTCTTGATCCACGCTCCTCACCCCCCTCGCGCCGGCGCTGGTTCGCGGAAAGTTAAGCAAAGTTATAAAAAATGGGGTGCGCATCGGCAAAAATTAGGGTTAAGTTGATCAAAAATATGAGAAATTCGGAAAATTCTATCGTAAATTGGCAAAAATTGGGGAAATTTTTTTGTCAAAATTGGGCAAAAATTTTGAGTTACCTAAAAATCACAAAAATTTATTTCCACCTGGCCTACGCCCTTCCCTGCTCCGCGTCGACCATCAATCCCCTATCCCGACTGACGTTAGACACATGCTATAAGGTACTACAGGAAGACATTTATTAGTTCTCAATACGAAGAATATTGTTTCAATAACAATTTTTATTACCATACTTCAATGTCTTTCTGCAATCATATAAGTGTATTTTTTATATAAGAGTATTATTATATGAGGGTATGTTTTATATAAGGGTATGTTTTTATATAAGCGTATGTTATTATATAAGGGTATTTTTTACATAAGGGTATTTTTTGTATAAGTGTATTTTTATATAAGGGTATTTTTTTATATAAGGATATCTTTATATAAGGGTATTTTTATATAAGGGCATTTTTTATATAAATGTATTTTTATATTTCATATAAGGGTATTGGGTATTTTTTATAAATTAATATGTTGAATTGTTTCAAATATTCAACCACCCTCCTTGGTTCGAATGCTGTGATTGGAATTATAAGTAGCCAAACATGGCCCAACTTCCGACAAATAATGAAAAACGTCAGACCGTATGTAATTTTGATTTCAGTTTTAATAGTTTATCATATTACAACAAACCAGGGTGGCAATAGTAACACAGAGGCTATAATTGATATAAATACACCATAACGATTAGGTTCCAAATGATTATATATACCATACATCAGTTGTATATTTGCACCTCGGCTTTGCAGGGTTTTGTTGCCACAGTAATTGATAGTTAGATTTCTGATTTTGGCCAAAATTTTTAAACCAACTCAGCTAGCCAAACATTTACAAACTGCCTAGCCCTTGGTGATGACATCTTGGTTTCGCCAGTCATCGCTTATTGACTTAGCACTTTTCGCTTAATCACATTGCTGGGGCGAGCTCACATCGATACAGCGACATCAATCTTGATTCTTGTTTTGGATTCTGTTAGCACTAGGAAAATATGTAAAAACCCATCCAGAGAATAACGAAACGCTAACTATAAGCATACACAAATTGTCAGAGCTGAAAAAATTTTCCGCAGTTAAATAAGCCACGACAGACGCTCTAGATCCACTTGAATAACTTAACGTTTTGAAACACTTCTATTAAATTAAAACAATATTGCATACATACTTCGTGAATAGGAAATCTTTGAGAAGACGTTTCGAATCCACACTGTGTCAATTTCGATAATTTAATAACACTTTTTCTGTTGTGAGTTATGATTAAGTCACAAATGAAGGTTGAAAAACCATGAAAGGATAAGGGGTTAGGGGCTCACAAACTATTACACGACATTATTGGAATGTTGCTACCTCCCGGCACGCAGCAGCTGTAACGCCAATAAACTGCAAGACTTTGATATGACACTATAATTTTACGAGTTAAGAACTGCACAGAATGGAAGTTGTTTCTGCGCTTTATCGCTCAGTGCCTATAGTGAGACATTTGTCAGTGCGTGAATTGCGACGCGCCGCGTGCGTTTGCACGATCGTTCTTATTTGGGTTATTTACAAGGTTTCCAAATGCATCTAGCAGCAGGTTATTAATATCGGAAAGGCTATTGAATGAGGTTCAGCGAAAAGCGACACAAGTTCAATCGGCTGCCGCGGCAAATTTTTGTTCAAACATGTTCAAAATACACAAATCATACAGGAGCAGATTAATTAAAATAATATTCTTTCTTCTCGTGTATAAGCAACGGGGAAATCTTTATACATCTCATGTTGCACCATATATATTACCTAATGGTACACTTTATAATCTTCGGTAAATTGTATGTTGCTTATATCTCGGCTTGATTAACAATGCCAAAACGCGTAGTTTGTGGGACATACCCCTGAACTTAAAGTCCTAAGCTTTTTGTCTAAGTTATCACACAACAATTCGTGATAGTAAAAATTGGACCTGGTATTATTGTATAAAAGTGAGAGAATTAATATATTTATCAACAAGGATAACTAACAAGCGTCCGACAAAGGTTAAAAACCAGATCAAAGACTATGATAAAACTGTTCAACTGGTACATAAAGGTCGTGCGCTTAAAATGCTTTCCGTGAAATTTTGGAGGATTTTCTTTAATTTATGCACCACCAGATATTCTTTTAAAATTCAAAGAAATATTTCTTGAAATTTCAAACATAATTCTTGAAATTTCAAAGAAAATTCGTGATAAGATATCTGTTTAAAAATAATTCTTTGAAATTTCAAGGAATAGTTACTTGAATTTTAAAATAATATCCGCATGTGTAAAATGCAATGAAACATGTCTTTAATTTCATGGAAATAGATCTAGAGGGTATGCAATACATTTTATGTATCTAATACGGCGTTCACGTTATAATGCCTCGCTGTTTGGAACATTTGTCCTCCTGTAGTCGCGACCCTACTATATAGACAGTCAGAATCACACCCATACCACAAGTCAATTTCCAACGGTGTACAACACGCCCTAGATAGCTACTACATTTTGTTTAGGGTGTCATGCATACAGTGTCTACCAACTTTGCGCTAATTATAGTAACGGACACCGTGTGTAGTTAATGCGGTGTATTAATCAGTTGTGCTGTGTGATTTTTTATTAAAATCTCAATATTTGTATCTTGACCATATGATTGTTCACGAGATTGTGCCGCACACCGTCAAAACCACGAATAAAACTAAGAAAACACGGTCCGAAAAGTGGCGATATCCCTAGCTGGCTATCCTTGAAAAAAATATAAAAAACATGGGGATTCTACGACACCATGTTGTCGACAGTTGACTGACACTGTGTGGGGTATATAGGTACCGAAGGTTGGAGCCATTATAACGTGAGTCGAGAGAGATATTTACAGAGAATACGTTCTGTCTATACCTAATAGATAATTGTCTATATGATTTGTTACTGTAATTAGTGCCGTGTAAACAGGATTTGAAAAAACTCAACGTCAATGTTATCATGTTAGTGTTATGTTTTATAGCGTGCAGTTTGGCCGGGCAATCCAATTTTATTATTAGTGTTGCAAATGAAGCGAATGGAGTAAAGGGCGTTGAACAGATGTCTACAGATTCGAAAATGCCCGTGATTCAAGGACTGTTCGAACCGTTCACATATAGCGTTTCAGGTAATATGTCAAGACAACATGGCGTTCAGTGTATAAATCCCGAACTTCGAAAATCCATGACGTGTACCGACTTGGACAAACACTTGCTTTGATAAAATTCACTCTGATCTAATGCTGGTTTCATTTGTAACAGTCCTCAAGTAATGAATTGTTATTAAAATTAGCACGAAATGTCTTGTATGCCAACGAATAAAAACATAACCTGATGCGCAAATTCTGTCTGGCCCTTGTTGGAGCATATGACATCCGTGCAAATGTCTACAGAATCGTAGCAAAAGTTTAAATCTCAAACATTATATATGCAGCTGTGTTATGAAATTTCATTAGATTGTAAGTATTGTGGCACACTTTACAACTGAAAGCATAAAAATTACATCATGTAAAACTATTTTTTGCATTAGTTATAAGACATACAGTGTACCTGGACGGTAGTTTGGTAGCCTAGGTTTCAATGTAAACTAAGTAATTTTTGATGTAACGTTCACTAAGTATAAAATATGACGTACACAGCGTGTAGAACAAGCTCAGTCCGGGACTCTAAATTAGCATTTAGCGGCTTATCATAAAATTTTACACCTAGAAGTGGGCTTTCCGGCCGCATAAATGATATAATGCTACATAAAATTTATCTGAAAACTTGTTGTCAGTCTTTCGATCATAAATGCTTGGATAATATTGTATCCGAATATTTAGACGCATTTTTAAAGTTATATACCAGATTTAGTAGCCATCTATATTCACATGCATTTGTGCTTTCCAGGGTCGGGCTCCAGTAATCACTTGAGTTTTATGACAACTGAAGCAGTACTTCTCAGCATCTTAAAACCACTCTATAGCACTCTTGGATGGACAACGAACTTTGTTGCAGTAAACGATGGCCAGTTCCGTAAGTATTTATAAAATTATTTTACTATTTAGAAAAATTTTAGTTGGTCCTGTTTATTTGAGGATTTTAAAAATATATTCTGCCTTTGTTAAAGTTTTTGTCGCACAATTTTATTGTCATTATATAGATTTAATAGCTGAAGATTGACAAATTTTGATTTATATACTCACACAAAGTGGAATATCGCAGTTTTCGAAGTTGCCAAATTCAACTATGTCGAAAAACTAGGAAAGTTAATGGCTCGATTGTGTCTGTAAAGGTCTGAAATTGCGGTTGTCATTCACAACTGAATCAGTAATTCATCATATTGGCACCGTCGAAAAGTGCAGACGGGGATAGTGTCGCTGTTAGTAAAACAAGCAAATGCAAATTTAAATGAACAACATTGAAAGTCTGTTTTCCTCAATGTGAACCTTATTCATTTGGGTCTTCCTTTAATGACTTGTCAATTCTACTTTATATATATCAGTAACATGATAATCAAGATCTTTGATCTTCATTTGTTATACTAAGACGGTTATGCTAATTGTGTCTGCATGCAATATTATATGTTGTATATTAGTAAAATATTATAAAAGATCTTGCTTGCAGCGAAAGTGGTATAAATCCCCATTATTACTATCTAGATTGTATAATACGCTAGCGCTGAAAGGCGTATTAATGTGTTTGTAGCCAAGACTCAACCCGGTAGCCAGCTTTTGTTTGGTTTTGCCATGAAAAACTAGCGTCTAGCAAAGGCATATTTTATCCGCCCCTAAAAACGAGCGGTTAGCTAAGGCATATTTTAGTCGCCACTAAAAACTAGCGCTTAGCTAAGGCATATATTTGGCGTCACTAAAAACGAGCGGTTAGCTAAGTTATGTTTTAGCCACCTCTAAAAACTAGCGTTTAGCTAAGTTATGGTTTAGCCGCCACTAAAAGTTACCGCTTAGCTAAGTTATATTTTAGCCGCCACTAAAGACGAGCGGTTAGCTAAGGCATGTTTTAGCCGTTACTAAAAACGAGCGCTTAGCTAATTTATGTTTTAGCCACCACTAAAAACTAGCGTTTAGCTAAGTTATGATTTATCCGCCACTAAAAGTTAGCGCTTAGCTAAGTTATATTTTAGCCGCCACTAAAAACGAGCGGTTAGCTAAAGCATGTTTTATCCGACACTAAAACGAGCGGTTAGCTAAGTTATGTTTTAGCCGCCACTAAAAACTAGCGTTTACATAAGTTAATGTTTTAGCAAACGAGTAGTTAGCTAATGCATGTTTTAGCCTCTAAAAACTAGCGCTTAGCTAAATTGTGTTTTATCCGCCACTGGAAACGAGCGGTTAGTTCGCCACTAAAAACGAGCGGTTAGTTAGGTATGTTTTAACAGCTACTAAAAAGGTAGTTAGCTATGGCATGTTTTAGTCGCCACTAAAAACGAGCGCTTTGATAAGATACATTTTAGCCGCCACTAAAAACTACCGCCTAGCTAACTATGTTTTATCCGCCACTAAAAACGAGCAGTTAGCTAAAGCATATTTTAGCCACCACTATAACCAGGCGCTTACACAAGGTATGTTTCAGCCAACACAAAGAACCTTCTACCTGAAAATTCAGTATACCTATTTAGTATTATTGCTCTGAATTTCAGCAAAAGGTACTGGCCTCAACAACATCTTGCTTGCCACCGGAATAACACACACGGCTAGTTATGATTTTCCAACGACAGACTCGGCGGTTAGCAGCATGGTGTCGGATATTAAATCCAAAGGCGTAAAAAACATTTTACTTCTGACTACTACCAAGCATGCAGAAGACCTTATGCTAAAGGTATGTAGTAAGATTTTATTTCCTTTTTTTTAGCAAAATAATAGATATTAATAAAATTTTTTGTTATATTGCTGCTTTCCTGTTTTTATAATCTATTTTTAGAAAGCGTAGACAAATGCTTTGCTTTTCACACAGAAGGCAACAACGGGCTATTGTCCGACACATTAAACCAGTTTAGTTTTTGACACTCTTCCATATGTTAAATCCGAACAACCGTTAGCCCTATAGTGCACGAAATTCGAGAAAATACGCAATTTTTTTGGTCCAACTAACAACTTAAAAAAAGAAGGATAATCAAAGATAGCAATTTGTCACAAATATATAGTCCGCTGGATGTGCCTTTTGTTATTTTAGCTACGTTCAAGTTAAAGGTGGGACGGGCACGGTAGAAATGTATTTCCATTTGTTTTCTGAAATATGTATCTTGTGACCGTTAATTTATTGTTGATCGGTTTATAGTATAACTAGGCTACAGATGTATTCGATTTTCGTTTTTTTTTCTTTTGGATTTTAGAAATGTTAAACAAAGCCCAATTTTTCCAGTAGTTGGGAACTCTCCGTCGGACGTTTCTTTGTATTTTTGTAGATGTTTATATTTGCGAATGTGATTGGTTTATAGAGCCAGCGACCATATGAAAGTTCTGAACAATTTTAAGGTTCTTATAGATCAGCGAATAAATCGACAGTGCCGTTAGTTCCGTCAAAATAAAACTGAGAACTATGACATAAAACTGAAATATGCGGCTACAAAAAATAACGTGCATGAGGATGGTACATATGCATCAAGGCCCGATAAATTGAATTACTACTGTTTTGTAGCGAAATTTATTGTTATTTCACTGTTTACAAACGGCTGAATACTCTGAATCATATAACACTTGCCAAAAACTAAAAAAGTATTTTAATATTGCCTTATTGCGTCAAATAGCAGCCATATATTGCAGTGAAAGTGTCATCTATGACCTGTTTCATTGAGTCAACGTGCCATAATAACAAATATATAGTTAATATACGTTTCATTGAATGTAATCCAAATGTATATAAATTATATATCGACTACATTGAAAGCAATTAACTAAATATTGAAAAATCCATTTCAGTTGTCTACAGAGATCCAGAACAAAGATTTCAATTGGCTTTTGCTTATTTGCCAAATGCTTGTTGATATATAATTTATATTCAATTGTAATCCAAATGTATATAAATTATATATCGACTACATTGAAAGCAATTAACTAAATATTCAAAAATCCATTTCAGTTGTCTACAGAGATCCAGAACAAGGATTTCAATTGGCTTTTGGTTACTACTGTGAGTACATTTTTGTGACATTCGGTAGGCTGTCATATTGTTTTGATCTGTTATTAAACGGCACATTATATAGGCATGTTATCCGAATCGAATTAGTGGATTTTATTGATACGGCACAACCAAATTACTGAAATTGTTGTTATCGTAGCCAAATGAAGGCATCCAAATATGGCCCGTACAAACATGTAAAATAAAGGTATACATATTTACCCTGTACTCGACGCAGTATGACATGCGTCAAGTACAGGTAAATATGTATACCTTTATTTTACATGTTTGTACGGGCCAGTTTGGATGCCTTCATCGCTCGATAACGACCGATTTGCATAATTTGGTTGTGCCCGTATCAATAAAATCCGCTAAAATAGTGCCTATATAATGTGCTTTTAATAACAGATCAAAACAATATGATTACGAATGTCAAAATGTGCTCCAGCGGTGAGTTAAGCCAAAACCTGTGAAATGGATTTTTGAATATTAGTTAATTGCTTTCAAGTGTAGTCAATATATAATTTATATACATTTGCAATTACAATTGAATATAAATTATATATCAACAAGGCATTTGCAAGGCAAATAAGCAAAAGCCAAT
>JASANE010029708.1:0-32811 GCA_030248225.1 Trileptium ribeirensis
CAATAGCGATGCCGCCGAAATAAAGACACCGTAATCGGTGCCATGTGTCATGTCGTTGTCAAGCTGCGGTATGCAAGAATGATTCTGAAGCAAAAATAAGGCGGCAGCAGACAGGGCTAACTAAGTTGTGGCAGTAGACCTGAGTCGTGGAGACGCATTTTGAAGCTGATCAAACTCGGCGCGGCGACAACCATGTCGGGCAATCGGTTCCAAAGTTCGATCACGCGATATGAGAAACTGTCCCTAGCATAATTCCACCGTGGGGTGAACTTGGGTTTTAAACGGTATCGGTGACCACGCGTTTGAACAGTCGGGTGTAGATCAAAAAATAAATGTACTGGTAGAGCGGTCAGATTGTGACAGAGTTTGTAGAACATAATAAGATCTGCACGTATACGTCGCGTTTTGAGTGACTGTATTCCAAATCGGCGCAGACGTTCTTCGTAAGAAAGGTCATTAAATCCCGGAACCATGCGAGTTATCCTACGCTGAACTTTTTCGATGATTTCGATATCACGATCGTAGTGCGGACACCACACAGTGCAACAATATTCGAGAATTGGCCTAACGAGAGATTTGTTTAGTTTCCGAATAATAGGCACGGATTTGCTGTGAATTATTCTACTAATACAATTTACGACGCGCTCGGCGCGTCGGACTGCATCCGCGCAGTGAAATGAACACTTTAAATTATAGGCAATTAATACGCCGAAATCTCGCACATGTTCTTTTGATTTTAAAGTCTGTACTCCCATTTCATAATCGATACAGGGATTTGATCTGCTGAAATGAATCACTGCACATTTGCCGACGTTAAAGTCCATGGACCATAATTTCGACCACTCCCAAAGGGAATTTAAATCGTTCTGCATGTCCGTCGTAGCCACTAATGTAGAAACTGGAGTTTTCGGAATGCGTCGAAAAATTTTACAGTCTGCAAATTTTAAAATCCCACTAGAAACACAAGCGTCGATTTGATTAGCGTAGTAAAGAAACAGGATAGGGCCCAATGAGCTACCTTGGGGTACGCCGCTAAAAACTGAATAATGGTTGGATCGGGCGTCACCGATAATAACAGATTGTGTACGGTTTGATAAAAAGGTACTAATCCAAGACAAAAGATTTCCACTGAGCCCATGAGCTTCTAGGATGGCAAGTAGTCGGAGATGTGGGACGCGATCAAACGCCTTTTTGAAGTCAAGATAAACGCTATCGACCCAATCGTCGTTGTTTAAACAGTTTATTACCCACTCCATATAGGTGAGGAGCTGAAGTTCACAAGACAAACCAGGCAAAAAGCCAAACTGTGTCGCGTTTATTATATTATTTTCCACCCAAAATGTAGTTAGGTCTGCCGCTATAACGGACTCTATTACTTTTCCGATAGCTGATGTGAGACTAATAGGGCGGAAATTTCCCGAATCGTGAAAAGAGCCGTTTTTATGCAGAGGGGTGACGTTTGCCTGCTTCCACTCCGTCAGAACAAAGCCTTCCGATAAGCAAGCTGTAAAAAAAGGCGACAACACCGGGTAAAGGATACTGCCGCACTCCTTGAGAACTACAGGCGGAACACCATCAGGACCGGGAGAAGAGAACCTTTTTGTTTTTCGAACGGCAGCACGAACCTTTAAAGGTGTGAAGATGACCGAAGTTTTAGAAGCAAGTGTAACAGGGGCGGGAATTGGCACGGGATGCTGTTCATGACGATATACCTATGCAAAGAAACACGCTAATTCGTCAGCACACTCCTCATCGGTTGCTGTAAAGGAGCCATTTCCTCTACGTAAGGGTCCTACTCTGGGCTTTGACTTTGGCATTTTGTTCACTTAAGACCAGAAAGATTTAGAATCCGAATTTATATTATCTGCCAATTTCGGTTCAAAACGACATATCGAGCGACGAGATTCAGCTGAAGCTCTTTCAGATGCAATTTTGTATGACTCGTAGTCTGTTTGACTGCCCGAACGTTGGAATTTTCGCAGCTACGTACGCTGGTTTCGAAGGGCACGAAAAGATTTCTCGTCGGCCCACGGAGGCTTCCAACTATTCAATGTAGGTTGATACGGGAAGAATGCTTGAATGCAATGATGAATGCTAGAGTTTATTACTTCCCACATAGCCTTAGCTGATCTCAAATGTTTAAAATCATTTAATAGAACCGACAATGTGGAACGGAAGGAACGCCAATTTATCCTGGAAAAACAGCTCTTCTCTGATGGAGATAATGCAGGTTTGAAGTTTAGGCAACACACAAACTTTACCCCGAAGTGATCGCTAGTCCCTAAGCCTGCTACACGCTCAATTTCTGATACTATATTGGGTTCGTTAGAAAAAACTAAATCCAGTGTGTTGGAGCCGCGCGTAGGAAAGAATACAAATTGATGTAAACCACCATCACAGACTGCTTCCATGAAATCATCACAGTTTTGGGGCCACTTATATTTTATCCAGTCAACAGTTTTGAAGTTAAAATCGCCCATCACTATTAAGTTGTGATCGCCCAAAGTCGGCAATAAGCGTAAAGCGTTCCACAAGGAGGTGTTTTGCTCAACAGAGTTTGATTCAGCTCGGTAGATTACAACCAGGAGGAGAGATGTAGATTGAGAAGAAAAAATTCGGCAAGAAGTCATTTCCTCATAACCCGACTGAATCATGGCGGATGGGTAGGCAACAGGGCATAAAAGATTACGAACATAGAGGAGAACTCCACCACCCCTACCACGGCGATCGACACGAAATAATGTGTAACCCGGCATCGCGAGCAGTTCATCAGTGTCACCAGCTTGGCTCCACGACTCAGTTATCGCCACAACATCAGGAAGATTATTGTCACAGATATACACATAAAATAAATGAAGCTTATTCATTAAACTTCTAGCGTTTATTAATAGACATGTTAAATTGTTAGTGGAAACAGTTTTTGAGAATATGGAAGAGTTATTTGCCGTATTTCGTGAAATTTTTACGCTCTGGCGGTCTGATCTATTGAAGCACCGCCTAAAGGGACTAATTTACCTTCACGAATTGATATAGTTTTACCACCGGCATTTGCTGCGCGTGATGCAGCCACCAAAGCTCGTTTCTTTTTCAGTTGCATGGCTGTTAAATCTGGTTTTATATAGACTTTCCTGTAATCATTTCGAGAATATAATCATTTAGTATTACGCAAAGCTTTGTATTTAGATTCAATTGAGTCAAGCCGAACCTTGATAGCACGTATCTTCCCCGGTGCGACTGAACCCATGTGTTGTGAAGACACAATGGCTTCTTCGCTAACATTAACGACAGCCATCAAAGATTTGATGGCATTGCTTTCACTATCGGCTGAATTTGTTTCAGGAAGCCCAACAATGATCAAATTCTGTTCCCTACGCTTTTGATCGTGAAATTCGGCGACAGCATTTTCAATTATAGAAGAAGTATTAAACTCGGTAACAGGTGAATCCCCTTTAGACTCACCTTCAACTGCAGAAACATTTGAGCTTGACAAAACCTTTGCTTCCAGCTCTATAAACTTTTTCTCGAGCATCGTGTATTTCTCGTTTAAGCTTGACATATTAGCTAATATGTTCTTCGCTGTGTCATTACATACAGAACAAAACCACGTCACCTGAGTGTCCTTCTTCGAAAGTTCGTTGAACAGCGCCTTCGACAGGCTTGTACAGACCAGGTGAAAAGAGCGACGGCACACTCCACAACAGACAGCGCTATCATTGTTATCCACCCGGATAGTATCGTTACAATTTCCGCAAATTGGATTTACTTCGTAGGCTAACTTACTATTACGTCTAGTCATGACAGTTAACGTAGCTCGACTAATATAGTATTAAATCTGAATGCAAAATATGTCAATGAGCAATGCGTGAGTAATCTGCGAAATAACTTGGAATCGTTACCAAACTTTCTAATAGCGGCGGCCACCCAATATCAACATCGTTGAATTAAATTAAAAACAGAACAGGGCCAGCACCGTCACCTGCGGCACCCCGCTTTTGACAAGACACCATTCGGATTTATGGCCGTTAAAAATGACTTTTTGGCGACGGCCATTAAGAAATTCCGAAATCCATCGCAGTACGTTGCCATTTATACCGAACGCCTCCAGTTTTATTAGTAATCTGCAATGAGGTACTCGGTCGAACGGCTTCTTTAGGTCAAGATATATAGCATCGGCATAGTCGAGACAGAGAGAGAATGCGTTTATTATGAAAGGACTAACATATTAACACACAAAAACGAACAAGTGTTAATCAATTAAACAACTCTTTGTAACGTGATCAAATCATTATTTTGTATTATCATATGATCATTTTAGTTTCGTTCATGCAAATGGTTAGTGAAAACAAGTAAAGTAAGTAAGACCTGAAAATCGCCGTTATGCTGAAACAGAGGACAGTTTGAAAATAAAAGACATGTTAGGCCTTAGACAACAATCAATATGCGTAGCTTATAATAAATACTAATACAAGAGTTGCTCAAACAATGAAACTGTCTAATACATTCAATAATTGGTCGATAAAGGACCGGGTGGTCATCTTAAATATCGACCCCTAATGCATCGGGAGAAATCAGTTGCTTTAAGTGGTTGTTAAAACGTGAAACAGATGTTTTAGATGCAACATCTAATGGAAGAGAGTTCCACATAACTGGGAATCGGTATATCTTTTACTGTTTGTAATGAAGTGAAGAAAACATGTAGTTTAAGTTGATGTGACATAGGACCAACATGGTGATCGTAACAGCAAAATTTTTCGAAAGGAATCTCAAAATGTCCGTGTATAATTTTAAAACCAGTAATGAAATCCGCTAAAAGACGCCGATAGTCAAGACTTTCGAGCTTTAAAGCGCACAACCTATCACAATACGACAGATTACCTACGTAAACAAGGTATGCGCTTTGTGAACCTTTTCTGTGCCGCTTCAATGGTGTCTATATCATTAAGTACGCTAGGAGACCAAATTACAGAGCCGTATTCTAACATTGGACGTACAAATGAAATGAAAATGAAAATACGTGCCAACGGGTAAGCCACCAATTTCGCAGTGCGGCAGAGCACAACAGATAGTATATCATCTGGACCCTTGGAAGAGTTTTTGGGTAGCTGCCGAAGAATACTTTCAACTTCGTCATCCGTAATGTCCGTATGGGAAATCGACTCTGTAGTTTGAAAACCTAACGCTGGGAGTATCCCATCGTCTATTGTAAAAACAGAGTGGAACTTATTTTATAAAGCATTGCATTTATCCTCTTCTGACAGGAGTAAGCTACCGCCTGGGGAATTCAATGGAGGAATGATCGTTAGAGCCAAATTTGGATCGCACAAATTTATAGAAATTTGCTAAATTTTTTTAATCTAAAATTTTTTGTTCACTAAATCTGGTTTCTACTGGAGCTAGGTGTTTAGCCTGATAGGCACACTGCTTGAATCGACTATATCATTCGGGCATCGTGATCGTTTCTACTGATGCCAGCACGCCAACTTCTTTTTATAAGCCTTCTTCAGCTATGAACCGTGTACAGATCGAGCTGCCTTAACCTTCCGTTTGGGAGAAAAAGCTCAATATCATAGTGAATTATGTGAACAAATGTTTCCCACATTTCGAGGACGTTCTTACAGCCACTAAAGAGGTCGTCCCACCCAATTGTCCCCAAGAAAATGTTCATATCAAAAAACTGATACTTTGAGTAATCAAGGTATATTAAATTTTGGCTAGGCAGTTTTTCGAGTGAGGGCACGTTTATACCAAAGCTAATTTTATTGTCACTTGTAGAAAAAGGTTCACCAACTTCTAAATCAGTGATTAAATTTGTATCCGTAGTAAGAACAAGATCAAGAATATTGTTTTGTCGTGTGGGATCATTTACAAGTTGATACAACCCTAGAGAATGAAAAGTTTTGGTGAACCGAACCGTTTTCGAATCGACTTCTGATGCACAAATTTGTGGTATATTGAAATCACCCAAAATGATTAGGTTCGTGTCTTCACTATACTTGTTTAGCTCATTTAAAAGAAGGTCATCGACTATATACTTCGGGGCTCAGAGGGGAACGATAATCAAAATAATTTTGATGGATTTGCACCTGAAATGGATACCCAACATTTCAGTAGTACCTACAAAAGAATGACTAGATATATATGATACATGTAAGTGACATTTTGTGAAAATAACACAACCACCATGGCATCTACCAATTCGATCTGATCTGATGAAAACATTGTAGTTTTCTAGTCCAAAGATGCTATCTGAAAAACTATCGTTAAGCCAGCTTTCGGTAATGAAAATAATATCCGGATTTTTTGAACATATATCAAGTTGTAAGTCATCAATTTTATTAATTAAACGCTGAGCATTGAAGTAAACACACTTAAGCTGAATGGAGCATGAATTAATTTTCAGTTCAGATATGGTACGATGACCACCCGCTAGGCTTCCGGGTACAATGAATTGTCAGAGAAAACAATTTTTTCCCGAGATATATTCACATTTTCACCGGCAGAGCGACGACGTTTCAGATCTTGACGAAGCTGAAAATCTTGTTCGCGTTGCTTAGTCAGATCCGGTCGAACAAAGACTTTGGTCCGACCGAACGACTTCAACGCATCTCTAAAACCAGCAAGAAATGATCGGCGACCTGAATGAGAATTGAATTTAACTTTAACAATGTGATTACGACCAACAATTAATTAGCCGGAACGGAAACTTTCAACGACGCACGATTTATCAATATGCATATTTTCACACATGACTCAACAAAAGTAGAGCACTCATCTGTTTCGTCAAGGCCGACAATGACCAGATTCAACTTCTTGCTGTTCGCTTCAATAGCGTCGGCAGCTGAATCGCGAGCCACTTTCGTTATGCTTGGAAGGACTGCTTCAACCACCTTCGACACAATACGGCTAATGGTCTCCACGTCCAAATTGATTGCAGGCGAATGCGAGGACAGCTTTGTTTCGATGGTTTTGATGCGCTCTTCCAAGCAGGATATAATAGACTTGCATTGCTGGCAGTGAACTGTTACAAGTCCAGTTGGTAACTTCGATATAGATTTGTATGTTGTATCTTCACACCCGTAGAATTTATAATGTATATTACTATTGCGACGGTTACAAGTTAAATGCCATTCATGCTTTTAACCACGAGATTGCAGACGGGACAATTTCCGAAATTATCAGATGTCGATTGACGAACCATAATGAAGTAAAGGTGTAAAAATTTTAATTTGTATTAACAACCTGAATAAATTAATTACTTGAATCACCCATTGTAGGTAATCAATCATTTTGTTCAATAGCTGCTGAGCGATGACGCATGAAGCCAAACTGTGTTTTATGCAGTAAGTCATTGATAGATGATTTATGTGATCCGCTGCTATCGACTCCATTATTTTTGACATACCGGGAGATAAGCTGACAGGTCTATAATTATCAGCAACAAATCTACATCCCTTTTGAAAAATCGGTGTAATCAGTGCTGAGGTTCAATCTGATGGAACATAGCCGAACTGCATGGAAACGTTAAAAGGTTTGGTAAAGTTAGGGCATAATATGTTTACATTCGAAGAGAATGTAATTTTGGATAAATGCAGCAAATTGTCTTATTACTTTCGGTTTATTAAGAACAATTTCGTCAGTAAATATTATATTGTCAAGCTTGTTTACAGCTATACATTGCAAATGAGGTATATTAGTGGTGTTTTCATCAACAAAAACTGATGAAAAGTAATATTTAATGGTCTGTCATTGTCAGAGGCTGTAATTGACTCGTCATACAACCTGAGATGGCCTACGCCGGGTTTTGCTTAGATACGACTGTTAGCATACAACCAAACCGATTTAGAATCTATTTTTGTATTATTTGCTATAATATACTCATACCGACGCAGTGCTTGGTTGGCTGTTGTTTGTGCTGCCTCCGCGGCAACTTTGTATTGTTCCCAATTTACCATCAAACGAGCGCGTGAATATATGCGATGTTGTGTTTTCTGATAAGAATGAGCTAATTGATAAGCACGATCAGACCATTTGGGTTTCGATGAGTGTTTACGCGATACTCGGGGTACGAATCGACGAATGGCTTCAGATATAGCAGCTTTAATGTTGATGCGATTTAATGCAATGTCTGTCTGTGTGTATCGAATCTGGTATATATATTAGTTTGCGGAAATAAACGAAAGCGAGCCCATCGTGCTCGTTTGAAATTAAGTCGTGCCATGCCAGGTGATTCAGACCTGATGTGATTGCAAATAATGTTAAAATTCACAGTGGCATGGTCAATGGTACCTGGTTCAGCTGAAACAGATAGAGCCCACGATGTTGGGTTGGTTAATAAAGACAAAATCGAGGATATTGTTAACACGAGTTGAACTGTTGACGTGTTGAGTTAATCCGGAATCAGCACATGCTGAAACGAATTCGTCACAACTGGTAGGCCAGCTATAACCTACCCAAACTATATCCTTATAATTGTATTCTCCGAGCATGACTGATTTATTGTAAAGTGTCCCTAAGCTAGATAAGACGGAGCATAAAGTAGAATTAAACACAGGAGTATTACTAGGTGCTCTGTAGGTACAACAAATAATTGTTTTTCCATCAATACTAGGAACTGAAGCTGCTGCAAATTCAGAGTAACCTTTGGTGTCAATAAAAATGTTGTTGGCTGTAAATGTTGTTTTAAAATAAGTATTCCACCGCCACGTCCGTGAGCGCGATCTCCACGAAATAATACATAGGGATGTGTAATTTGTGTAATCCGGTCATCATTTTTTGCACAGGAACGCAGCATCAGAGCAATTGATAATGACGTGGAAGTGGAAAATTGCAACAGATTAATAATGATAGGTTGCGGTTCTAACTGAAATTATCAGTTCGACTACCTGTTGACATTTTGGCAGTGTCTTTACAAGTAGACTGAATTTGCAGTATGTGTTCCACACCACCCATTTGGGTTCTCAAAACTTCCGAAATTATGCCTGAGGCCCTAGCGCATTTAAATGGAGGTTCACGCGTCAGTTGAACAGGGGGACCATGAAATGCTATAGCCGTCAGGAAACATCAAAAATAGCTAATTTGCCAACTGATTGCAATTATGCTTACTTAAAATGGAAGAATTTTAATGACTTTATTTAATTCTTAATGCCCCGCAGGGATTAATATGGGGATTTTATAGCCAAAATAAGGAAAAATTTACTTATTTAAGTCCATCAGGCAAAACCTGGTTATTTTTAGCGGGGTTCAAAAGTCTCTGGCGGCATGAACTAGGGGAGGCCAAAATTTACCTGGGAGAGGCATGAACTGGGGAGCTCGAAACACCTAGGGTGCCGTCTACTCCTCCGTGGAGAACCATCCAGCTTATAGCCATAGATAATCACTACCATCTATAGCATGGATTGTGTTACTTAAGTTCACTACATGCTTATTAACATATGGGATAACGTGAAAAATCATGGGGTGAGAATAGGACATTGTTTAAACACGTTGAAAATATATAATGGTGTGTAATGACGGTACCAATGGTGTAAATTTTTGTTTCCAGTTGTAATTTGCTCTTAATTTTATTTATTTCTAAATTAATCATCATTCCTTCCAAATCAATTTTTCGTGCAATTTGGAGTTACCTCCGCCTGTTTGGAAACTGGCCGAAGCTTTCGCTCCAGTCATCTGATTCGTCATCGTTGACTCGCGCTGGTACGTCATGTCCTTTTTGTATCTGATAATTCAGTTTCAATTCGATATTCTTATTGAATTTTGAGTGCGTATTAAAGTTTACTAAACATTAATTGGTGAAGTTTATTTAACAGCATCAGGACAAACTATATATATCAGTTAATAACTGGAATTTCGGTTCCGACCCGATTGCCGTTCTGACAAAAAGGCGAAAACCGTACCGGAACCCGAATTCCGGTTTAAACTTTTCTAATTTTTGCGTCTGTGCTCCAGATATGTTATATATACAATGAACAAGTTCCAATACAACCAAACAAATGAAAAGATTAACTCAGCAAATTGTCCTGTGAAGCGTAAGTTGCACACATAATTTCACTAAGAGTTATTCGTCTTGATCCAACATGATTTTTTTAACAAAACAAAGCTAGGTCGATGCTTGTAGCAGTTGTTTTACCCACTTAGAAGTCTACTGTGTATATTAAAACTAAACCGGTTCAACTCGAGACTATGGATTATTTATAAGTACTCAGCTATAAGCTTGGCTAACATAAATTGCGTCAAGCACTAGCCAGGGCGCTTGTAAATTTTGTGAGTCTGGCTACATTAAATTAAAGTAACGTATCTGCAACGCAGCCAGGAACAGTGTTCTTGGCAATGAACCGTATTTATTGAAAATATGCGAGCAGTATCACAGTTTCTTTCATTTATGGCATTCTTATCAGAAAGTTATTATCATCATCAAGCAGAAGGGCACTGATAGCCCAACTGTCCCTGGCCAACGATCAGGAAATTATAGTATATATACTTTTTGTTTTCTATGTAATATGTAACGAACGTATGCCTAGTAAAGTCAGGCGATTGGAGACAGAGCAAAATTGTCTACTCTAAAGAACATAGAGTTTGACGTAGTTTGATGAGAATATATATTTAAATGAGAAACTGTGAAACTGTTGGCACCGTTTCAATACATACAATTCGTTCCCAAGAACGCAGTGTCTGGCTACTTTGCAGATATGTTACTGCACTCCGATCGCTGATTATAAAGTTTGCAAGAGCACTGACGGGTGCTTCACGCAATTTATATTAGCCAAGCTTACAACTGAATACGTCGATAATCAATATCTATTTTGTATATCAAGTTAGACCGGTTCAATTCTAACATATACCGCAGATTTCCAATGGCTGCTACAAACATCGACGTAGTTTTGTTTTGTTAACAAACTCCTACCGTGTGAAGATAAAAATGCTTTCTGAACTTGTTTCCTACTTACGTTTCACATGGTAATTTTCTGAGTTGGTCTATTCTTTTGTTTGGTTGTGCCGGAATTTGATCATTGTGTATATATAACATATGATTGGACAAGGATTAATCGAAAAATGTGGACAATGTAAAAAAATTTTGCCGGAATTCCAGTTCCGGTATAGTTTTTGCCTTTTACCGGAACCGCAACCGGAACACGATTTTCGCCGGAACCAAAATTCCGGTTACTCCCTGGTATACATATCGAAGACAAGATTTTTGGATTTATAGCTTGGGGGTTTCGGCCGATTTGGGGGACATCGGAAAAATCTCACGAACATGGGGGGTTTGAAAATTGGGGTGCCCCATATCCCCATTGTGGACATGCCAGTATATATATATATACGTATAAAGTCATAATGTTACATTGGGTTTTAGTGCTTCTCATGCACATGACTTGCTAAAAATCAAGTGTGGTGTAATATATTGCTCTATATACGTGTTTTAACATGATATCTGTAACTTTGCAATTAACTGAGAGATCACACTTTGTCAATACAATAAAATTAACACACCTCAATCTCAAATATATATCTCAGAAGTATATACCCAAATTCCTTTAAAGTCCTTATTTATCGATTGTATTATATAATCCTGTTGGATTTAACACCAATCTTATAGGATCAAAAATGACTTATATATGACAGTTGTTTGGCTTTTTTCAATAAACTACGGAATGTTATCACATTATCATCTAGTTTAGCATTGGATGCAAAGCGGGTGCATGGCTTGATGAAATGATTTTTTAATTTTGAACGTGAACATAGCACTGAAATATAAGCAATTTTGAGTATTTTTCTGTATACGCAACACAAACAGCATTCAGCAATACCAAATGCGGTTGCTATTATTGCAGCCGGATCAGTGCCTGACGACTCTACAAAGCAGCTAGGAACTTAATGCTCGATCTTATTGGTTGTTAGGAAAAGTTTTGTGTCCCTTAGAATGTGGGTTGCGGGAACATCGGTTCCGGTTCATCAGAAGCTGTCTCCTGATTCGCCTTCTTGCAAACCGTCGCTTCGAAGACGTAATCAGTGCTGCTAATACGTATATAGTCTTTTTAAAAATATTTCTATATAATTTGGAAATTGCTACGCGGCGATGTTATTTACGGAAAATTATTACAGCACTGTGCCTTCCATATATACTGGAAAGATCCGATTGTATTATGTATTGTGTCCACATTGTACCAGGTCGTGTCCGGCAGCCCATGAACAATTTTATCGTACCAGACAGACCATGCATAATGTTATCGTACCAGACAGATCATGCACAATTTTATCGTACCAGACAGACCATGCACAATTTTATCGTACCAGACAGATCATGTACAATTTTATCGTACCAGACAGACCATGTATAATGTTATCGTACCAGACAGATCATGCACAGTATTATCGTACCAGACAGACCATGTATAATGTTATCGTACCAGACAGATCATGCACAATTTTATCGTATCCGACAGACGATGCAAATTATATTGTATCCGAATGTGATGATGTAGTGTGGAAAAATATATACAGTATACATACACACGTATACGGGAGGTGCAAGCTACGACCATACGGACGGGATCGGATGCAATGTGAACGGAAATCGTAATGGATTGGATCGTACATCATGTGACCACGGCTTAACCTTGTTTTTTCAAAACGGACTTTGGTCTGAATCAGATTTTTTCAAAAATTTGGTCATTTATAACCGTGAGTGTTCATTTTTAAGCATGACTGGTTTATTTTACAACTAGCTATGATTGCTTAGATATGCCTTATACGTAAACAAACTAGCATATATTTCGTAGGTATATGTTGGTGGATTATTTAGCCTATATATACATACATAACGTAAGTGTCTGTTGTACAGCTTTATATGTACATATGAATGATAGCTTATGAACATTGTGAGTCATAGTCATAAGTATTGCAAACAAAACTCGGTTTCGAACGATGGTTTTGGTTGGATCAAATGTTCCTGTTCATTTATATGGTCATTTGAAAAATTTGGTGTTCATTTATAAGAAATTGTGCTCAAAGGAACATGTTTTGACCAAAAAACCCTGGGTCTGAACGTTATGTCTGGTTAGAAATTTCGGACTTTGACGCAGGGTAGTTTACAAAACAGCGTTTGTATGTATACATATTATGTATTATATATACTGGGCTCTCCATTGGCTGAAAATTTCCGGGTGTGAAATGGAAGGCTCCCTGGTTCGATTCAACAGGGGCTCAAAAATTCAGGCATTGTCAAAATGCAGTGTTTTGCTGCGAAATTAGTAAAAAATCGCACCATAACTCGGTTAAAAAGCTTCTTAGAGCATACATGCGATTTTGAAACGAATTTTGGTTAAATATATGGGTTTTTAGCTTCATAATGGTACTTTTATAAAAAAATAACCTATTTTTGTATCTACTGTTTGAGACGTTTTGATCAGGGGTAGGAGTAGGGCACTCGCTTTAGTCGGGCTGAACTTGAAAATGCCAGGGCCCAAACCCAAAAATTTGGAGATCACAGACATGTATAATATAAATATTTATATGTGTAAATTACACACAAATCAATTACGTATACGATAATCGCTTATCGTTAAAACACCAAAGCTGAACACTTAAATATATATAAATGTTCTCCGCCCAGAGTATACATTTTTGCAATGCTGCGAAAAGCAACTATGTTGAAGTTGATACTTCTAATTGAACGAATATGGTCCAACTACTTTGCGGGACGAGGAAGCTCCGTTGACCCGTTGGAAGCAACACTGCGTCGGGTATTCGGGTTATAACGGTCTTAATTAATGGTTACATTGATCGGAAATCTACGCTAAAATCGTATCTCATCCAGGTTAGGTTTGGTTAACAAATTTTTGTCTGCTGAGCCCACCCGTGGATCAAACTAGATGCTTCGCACGGACCGTTATGTTTCTGCAATTTTGGGGACATGCTGAATCTAAAGCCTGTTATATTGTGATCTATGCTATACTTCTGCTCGTTAATATTTGTGAACCTAACGATTTTATATGTTAGGAGCATCATTCACGCACCATATGGACTGGTAAGACGGGACAGCGCGCTAAGCCACTCGGCCGCGTTTTACGGGTTATTTTAACAACTGTGGTGCGAGCTTCCTGAAGAGATTTGAAATGCTGCAGAAATTCTAGTCTTAATAATTTCTCGCAGGTAGAAAATAATTAACAGCAATGAACCTAACCGTGCGGTAGAAATAAAACACGGAAAGACGGTTACTGGAATTTCACAGTTAGAGCCAGCAAAACCTTTTCAAAACTTCAACACGTTTGGAAAGATGATTTGGATCTTATATTACTGCAGCAGTTGTTTAGCTTGCCCAACGGTTACACTGCAGCGGAGGTACAGTTAATGGTTGCTGTTACCTAGGGTAAACCCAACGGTAAAAATCCGGTCGTCTAACATTATATAGGGATCACTGGTTAAAATATTTGTAAAATAGTAATATTGCTTCAGTCCGAGACAATGCAGTTACCACCGGCATATATATAAGTTTTTATAATTGTACCAAATTCAAATTTAACTATTTACAGATTTTGCGGATTTACATAATTGCTAATGAACAATTTGAATATATAGATTCAACAGAATCATACACCCTATATTGACTAACGAAAAAACTGATAGTAGAAGTATAGCTAGGTATTTACATACTATATACGTACTTGTGGAACGACGTTCGATTTGGAAACCGATTGCTTTGACTGTGTGAGAGATGTGGGAATTATATGCTGGTTTTACGCGTCAATCCCTTTTTGTATAAGTTCCGCAATGCCAAAATGTCGATAGCGGCTCCAGATGTTTACCGGCGAGGGCCCACGAGAATGAGGCAGATATATATGTAAACGTTTTTTGTTACGTTTGGAAGTTTTTATAATATTTAAATTTGAAGCACGTGGACTTGGCGCACAGCCTTTAATAGTCTACTTATGTATATATATTTGGTAGAAAATACGGAGTGTTACGAGTAGAAAGTAGAAGTAATAATACGTGGTATATAAATGTAGAAACAAACTATTTACACTAAAGCTTAGTTGTGCTCTTCGAGATAAGGTTTTAATTATAGTTGCTTGCAGCAGTTCCGGATACTGTATGATACCGACTGTCTACACATATATAGTGTATATATATTTTAGGGTCTAATGTTCTTAATATAACTATTAACGTGGATAATTGATAATTTGTTGTGGTGTATAAATTTGATATGACGAACTAAATATTACATAACGTACAAAGTTTGTGACATCAGTGAAACCTTAGATAAAGGCAATATTATATATATATATATATATATATTTGGATTAGCTGGAACTTGTATGGATCTGCTATCGTGACAATAAATATATATGAACCAAAATTTTTGGACTCAATACTGAGCTTAGCCGACACCAACGAATAATTTTAAGGGTCTCGGCCTCATATCTGTCAGGTTTTGGCGATTTCAATTCATTTACAGGTCGCCTTTGCACACTGGCTTCAAGATAAAGAGTTTTGTTTATAGTGGAGTTTTCCCAAATCGAAAAACATTCTTTTTTTGCGTCTGTTTCGTCCAATTAGATTGCTAGATTTTCGCTTTTTTATACAACACGTTATGCAAGAATGTATAAAGCAGTGCTTTGTTTTTGCTGCTCCAAATTGTTTTCTATTCAGTTTTTCAGAAAACCGACGCGAATTGGAGACCTTGGTTTTAGCCATTTGAGGTCCTCCTTTTAGATTGTAATTGTTGCTAGAAGCATCGGATGGAAAAATAGAGTCTAACGTATTTTCTACATCTTTGCGGTTACCCAAATTAATTCCAGAACAACCACCTTTGAACTATGTGCCAGAAAGTGAAATTAAAAACATTGGAACTGATTTTCATCTTTGTCGGGGGGGGGACTATGGATTTTGTAGGATTATTTAAGTTTGATTTATTATTTTAAATATGTGGATAACCCTATGGGACTGTGTAGCTAGCCAACAAAAGTAATAAATTTTGGGACTAAAGTGAGATTTTGTCAATTTTTCAATTCTTTTTTTGTACACATATGGCTAGAATAGGTCTGTAGCTTTTGGGTTGCTGAACACGAAAGCTATTTCATTTGTTGTTGTATAGTAGGGTGGGGTGAATCCGGACATGGTTTGGTGGGGGTGAATCCGGACATACATTCGCATGCAACACAGAAGATGCTTGTCGCGAAACCAGATAAACGTCAGCAGTCTGCACCCACCATTGCTATTATATACCATAAATACATCGTTATTGGGGATCCAGTGGTTTAGCAAAAATGTTCCAAATCTTGCTGTCCGAAATCACCCCCGAAAAACCTATCAAAACTGCAGTCGAACCTTTTTGGCTCCAGCCTTTCTAGAAATAGATGGTCAAACCCTGGTTGCTTGTTTATACCCTAGCACGTTCTATTGTTGTTAGACATGGATCACCGCTTTTGCCGTGGAACGTTAGGAAATAGGGTCATGTCCGGATTCACCACCGTGTCCGGATTCGCCCCGCCATCAGAGGCGGGGTGAATCCGGACATAACTGCTTTTTCTGATACATGTTTCAGACTAATTAAATGCTACAATGCCCCGAATATACAATCGCAAAACGGAACCCGTTCGTTTGGATGCGTTACAAGCGGCTATTAATGACGTTATCAAAAACAATATTCCCATTCGTACAGCAGCAGAAACACATAATATTAGTAAAAGTACTCTTTCCGATCGTGTTGCAGCTGCAAGGCGCGATAGACCTGTTCAGCAAAAAGGCGGTCAGCCAAGTCTTCCTCAGTCCGCGGTCCTGGACATCGCGGCTGCGGTAAAAGCCATGGCACGTTGCGGTATTGGGCTAAGCCGGACAGAGTTGAAAAACGAAGTCCAAAAATTTGTCATTGCTAACTATGATGCCACAAACGAAGTAGGCCAATACTTGAGAAAATATTGCCGATTTAAAGATAAAAGGCCAAACGACGATTGGCTACGGAAATTTTGTGTCGACAACCACATAACTTTGCGAGTCGGACAACCGATTCAAAAAATTCACGTCTTCGCACAGTCAGACCCTTTCTCCATTTATGGATTTTTCGACGACCTCGAAAAGTGCATCACAGACTTAGGTCTAAGCGACAAACCGGGACAGGTTTGGAATTGCGATGAATCGGCATTCTTCTATGACCCGAAGTCCAAAAAAGTTCTCGCTGAACAAGGCGAAAAAATCGACTTCATCATCGAGGGTTCTGGGCGTGATTGCGTTACCGTCCTCGCATGTGTGTCTGCCCGTGGTGATTGTCTTCCACCGTTAATAATTTTTTCCGGTAAGCAAGTCCAAAGCACGTGGATTGGAGACGCTGCTCTTGTCGACCCTGAAACCAGCCTCACTTGCACTGATACAGGTTGGATGACAAGGGAAAAATTTATAATGTGGTTTGATAGATTTTGTCGATCTGTGAAAGAACGGCCGTTGATTCTAGTATTCGACGGCGCCAAAAGCCACATTAGCGTAGATTTGATGAAAAATGCCCGCCGAAATAATGTCTGCATCCTCCGTCTACCTCCCCACACGACCCTACTCCAACCACTTGATAAATGTTGTTTCAAACCTCTTAAGACATCGTGGCTCGAAGCGACTAGCAGTTCGCAGAAGATGCGCATGTCCAAAAGCGCCTTCGTCGAGACGCTGAATGCTGTATGGCCTAAAGGACTAACAGAGGCGAATATTGTCTCGGGTTTTAGGTCAACAGGAATCTTCCCATGTGACAGAAACCGATTTCCAGTTGAAAAGTTGAATCCTGCCCAGTTGCAGTCCTATTACGCGCAGCAGGTCAGTCCGGCTAGACATAACGTCAACTCCGCGACTCCTAGAAGCATAAGCCCGCCGCGGCCTACAGCTGCATCTGCTAGCACCGCCAGGCCGGCGGTTGCTAAGTCCTTAACAGCAACCATATCCGGTTCATCGGCTCAAGTGGCCGCAACCAGTATCCAACTCTGCACTTCCCCATCCATAAGCAGCCCCGAAACACCAGCAACCAGCAGTCAGTTGTCGCCGTTCGAGACACAGCTTATGCAATCGATCTCTGCGGGTGCGCAATAAACAGCAGCCAGCAGCAAAACGCCGAAAACTTAGTGGTGCCGGCTCAATTTTAACACACGACGACATGATCAAACTGCTCGAAGAAAAGGAGAAACTACGAAAAGATAAGGAATCGAAGAGTGTGGAGAGACAGCTATCGAAATTAAAACCAAAAGTAAGAAAAACCAAACGGCGCACTAAGTCCCCTTCAGTTTCAAGCATCAGCAGCGACGGATTTGAAGTCGAAGACGAATCAGAAGAATCCGACGGTGACATCGAGGGACCACTAATGGCAGTCCTCGATGATGCACGGATATAGCTCATTGGGGGGGGTTTGTACGCTGTGTATTTCGACAAAACATTCGCAATCGGTCGGTATGTAGGCCAACCTGATGCCATCACTCGACCCAGAAACCAACGCGAAGCCCTTTTCACTTTCAATTTCTTGGAACGCACACCGGGCTGCAAATGGAACCTACGGGCAAAAGAAGACATATCCGACGTCAACGGCATACAGATATTGTATGGCCCTATTGAAGTCGAAGGTACAGTTCCATATGATTTGTCTTCACTTGACAAGCAACTAAGGGAGCTCCACCATCGCGTCAAAAAAAGCGGCCTGGTGGAACAATTTATCACTTATTGACTATGGGTATTGGGTGGGGGCGAACGAGCGTATGCTCAGGATGGGGGTGGGGACTGGGTCAAGCATTGAGAGAAATATATAACTTCGATACATCGACTCGTCATAATCAACCGATTCCACGGCCACAAATTGGTCAAGATGATCAAGTCAATTGATTTTTGGTCAAGAATCAACGAAAAGAATCAACAGGTGAGATAAAATCCAAAATTAACAAGGTCAGTGGGGTAAAACCGGACGCAGTGACATCAGTGTTCCAAATTGTAACCCTAACAACAGAGTTCGGCATTATTGAGAATTAGCTATTAACGCGGTAGCATATATAGCAGTTACTACCACTGCCTTCTTGTCTATCACCAGGTTTTACTAAGTGTCCGTATTCACCCCACGACAGTCCGAATTCACCCCGTGTGGGGTGAATCCGTACGGTACTGTTTTTGAAATATATTTTGATGAGTAGATAACTAATCATGGATGTTATAATGTCCATCTATCCGGCGGGCAACAACATTGAACAGGTATATGTATGATCCGATTAAGCCTTGTAACCATCTAGAAAACAAAAGGTTTGTCAAAAGTGTCCGGATTCACCCCACCCTACTATATGTGTCAAATATGACAATCGCTACGGCCCACAGCTTGAAAAATGTCGCTTTAAATATGATTTTTGTTAAAAGTGGTGGATTTATAACATCAAAACTTCATCGTTTTGGTCATCAGACGAAGATAGAGATGGTTCTACGGTTTTGATACGTGATAAAACTGGCTATAGCGTTGCCACCGATGTATTGCAGGTGTATTAATGTTTACTTTTTATACAGGTTTCTCAGCAAGCTTAATTTGGTATTTTTGAAATGGCCATTGGCCATATTCGTTACGTTTGTCCTCGTTGCTGCAGCTATTAAAGTGTATTATGGGCATTTTCTTATGTAAACGATGTATACGTACCTGCCCGATTTCTCCGTTCGCGGAAAATTACGACAGGCAGCACGAACCAGGAGCTCTTAGGTCGGGTGCGCCGTAGTTTGCCAGGGGAATCAGCTGAAATACTCCTGACTAAAAATTTTCAGTATTCAGTGTTCTTAACGATAAACGCTATAATTGTAAAGATTAAAAGCAATTTTAGTACGAATTTTTACTTCGAAACTTTAATAATCAAATTTTTAACTTTGGAAATGAAAGCGATTTTGTAAAAAAATTTGTCGCTACAGCGTTGGTATGTTTTTAAAATTTTGGTAGTGATTGAGAACACTGCTGTACCCGGTATATATTTGGCACGACAAATACCAGGGTGCCACGCACAAAATTTGAAGGAGACATATCAAACGTACCTATATAAATATATTTTATTTCAAAATAACTATAATTATACTATATTCTCGTACGGCTCTACTGCTCTCGTCTGTAACAACAACATTCCACGACGAATGTTTAATGTGTGACTACTGTATATAGTTTGTTATGCCGAGGGGCTCCTATACTTTTTCTGGAACAACGGTTTGTGTTTTCTCGAAGCTGTAGCAGCTGTAACTGACAAAGGAGGCCATGAAACGAAACATTGGGGAAATACCCGTTTTGTCATCTAGACTGACAACAGCCGCCATGTAGACGTTTCGAGTTCGGCCAAACCATAAAACCATTCTTATCCATGTGATTCAGACATGAGGCTTGGTATTTAGAAAGACCTATGTACTGGCTGCATCGTATTCTTCAGCTGAGCAGTCGTGGTCAGCCTTGCTTTTGTTCCATGTGTCATTTGTTTCCGTAGATTATCTGGTAGTGCGTTTAATGAAGAACTCGTATATATACATATTTGTCTTATTTAATCTTTTCAAAACTCGCAATTATTAATCTTGCTCTGCGAGAGTTCAAGTTCTGGTGACGTCAAACTATCATGGATGTTGAGCAGGGCTGCAAGCAAAGATGACGTGGGGTTTTTTTTATTTAACCACGATTGATTCTGCCAAACCAACCAGCTATACATGGACGAGGTCCGAATTCCAAGTTCGAAGTAGGATAGCGGTGTCCTTTGGGGGGTGTTGGGTCCTCAGTTAGGGTACGTCACCCCAATGACCATGTATGTCAACCTGACAAAGTCGATATTAGTAGTTCATTTTGGATTTGTATTTTTCGCATCGCTGCCGAGTCGTCGGCTAAAAGGATTACCGGGCATATGCTATACTAATAGGAAGGTATTAGTGTTTTGCTTAAAATTCACATAAATCATTGTATATACGCGTAGTTTTGATGTCAATGGCCAACCGACAATCGGCGGTTCTTGTAGACGGAAAGTTTTGTCATTGATTTGCCAAGTAGCTACGTATTAATTTTAGTGTCTACTGTCATCTCTTTTATACGATTGACGTGGTATCATTTCTTTTGCTTCTCGGAGTCTTGTATATTTATATATATAGTTCCGCGCTAACTAATATGAATATTGGATGCAGCGCTGTGACCGGTTTGTTGACTGGTGGAGTACTTAATTTAAACATAACTCCATTTCACAGACGGCTATTCTCTCAGTTTGCTTGAAACTAATGTAAGCATTACCTGCCTCCCTTTAGACTGTAATCTTTTAGTTCTTTTTTGGATCGCCGCAGATAGTTTCAAATTTGTTTCCTCACCTTGAGTCATGTTCCACAACAATAAAGCACTCCCGTATATGTACATATGCAATATATAAGCAATATAACAGTCGTTTCAGTGTAAATATTTTAGTGGTCAGATCTGGAATGATTAACATTAAAGCTAACAGTACTTCCATGGCTCAAGCAGTGTTGTTTTTATAATGAATGTTGTAACGCTAGTAGCAAAGATGTGTTGGTGCGAGTTTGGGCTACGAACAGTAGTAATCGATTATGACGGTGGGTGACATTTGGGTGGATTGTGTGTGGCGACATTTCATGATTTATCCGTCATTATCTTGGGCTCATTCGAACCGGCATAGTCGATTTACCATGTACATCCCGGAGCGTTTTTCGATTTGGGTCTGGTTCCAGGGTCATGGGTCAAAATGGTTTTTTTGCTCGCATTTTATCCCGTTTTTCAGTACCCTTCAGGTTATTTTTATCTTAACTATCGAATTTTTTCCCTGGATGGTTTCATATTTTATAATAAAAAAAGAGAAATGCAGGTGCATTTTTTGTTTTTTGATTAAGGCTCCGGTTCTCATTTATGGTGTTTGAGATGCGGGGGTATGCGCCCCAATGGTTCCTTCAACCCAAAATTTGAAAATTTGTTCTGACGTCTTGGGCGGCTGAAAAGTTTTGCCTAGTATTTCGGGCATGGGAAAATCATTGCCGGTAATCGGTTTTGCTCTGCCGACCCATGGTTCCGACACGGTACCTCCGGTTGTTTTTTTGCCCCACGTGGTTCGGGGTCAGAGGTCAAAAACTGATGTTTTAGTACTTCTTCACGGAAGCAAGGGTTATTTTCCTATCTCTAACATTTGATTTCATTCTCCTGGTTGGTTTTATTTCATAGCAAAATGATAAATGCCGCCGATGCCTCTTTTTTGTTTTTCTATTAAGGCTCCTTTTCGGAGCTTATGGGGTTTGAGGGGGGATGGCAACCCTTATTGTTCCTCTTTCCCAAAACATTGGAAAATTTGTTTTGACGTTTTGCCGGGCGGCTCAACAGTTTCACCTAGCGTGTTTCGGCATGGGAAACACAGTGTCGGGATTCGGCTTTACTTGCCGTTACGACCTGGTTCCACTGGGCGGCGGGGTAGGACGCCCAATGGTTAGGTGTCAGAGGTCAAAATGAGGGTTTTTCGGTACCCTTCACTGAAGTAAGGTTATTTTCTCTATCTTAAACTTTCGAATTTTTATCTCGGGATGGTTGTATTTTATAGTAAAATCTCATAAATACGCGATGCCTCTTTTGTTTTTCTCGATTAAGTAAGTTTAGATTCTTAGAGTTATGGGCGTTTGAGGGTAATGGTTTTCCCAATGGTTCGCCTCGACCAGTTTCAAAAAATTTGGTCTGGACGTTTCTGGGCGGTTGATAGGTTGCACCTGGGGTTTCTGGGCATGCGAACTCATTGCCCGGTGTCAGTTTTTTGTTGAAACTCGGCGCTGGTATTGTGTGATGTCCACGTATAGCATATAGATGAATGCTGTCGAGCGCAAGATTTATAGATATACACGCAAAAGGCGTAGCCGTAGGTTTACTGGATTAGGCTTCTACCTACGTTCTGCAATCTCGGTAGAGTTACCAGATACATAGTTCTGCTCACGTTTGATCCGCCGTGCCTGCGCTAGCTCGTAAGCAACAGTCAGTTTTGGCGGAGCGCAGTGGTACGTCAATGTGTTACGACTGTTTTGTTGTATTTTCAGACAACCGCCACCTGATACCACCATAGCACCCCGCCGCCATCGTGGTCAGCTCCCCCTTGTCCCGTTTCGTTCGCTTCGCTCGATTTTTGGCTCGCGCCGTGCGTCCATATGACTACGTCAGTCGTACTGTAGTCTATAGTCACTCTGTTCGACGTCAAACGACAATTTAGTCGCGTCCAACTTACAGTATCACATTTAACTCGTTTTTGGTATTAAATTAATATATTGATCAATATCGGTAGGCATATGTTGCTGTAAAATCTAACTTCACTATGTTCCTCATACAATTATAGAAATAATAAGTAGTAAGTAACAGCTTATTTTTAGCACGTATCGAATGTTATCATTATCATCACTCACCACAATCTGTGGTCTGAAAGGAGTGCTTAGCCTAATAAATTAGGAATATTATTAGTGTGGCTAGTTTTTTTTTTGCTAACGAGTAGAATAGTTTTCGATTTCTATACCCCTAAAATCAACAGATAAAACTAGTTGCTCCAGTAGATTTTCACAATTATTCTGCTTCCAAATGCTTAGCAAAACTATAGGTATTATCATCAGTATCAAGTAAATATCGTGTCATAGGCGATAAAAAAGGGAACCGAATCCAACTTGTGTTTTTGTTTCACTTGTTGCAACAGCCTAGTTTTTTGTCTCAACGGCTTTCCGAAGTTATTTGAAGCTTCTTGTTAGTTATTTTCTCAGTTTGGGCGACGACGCGGTACTAAATCGTTTTACCTAACGTGCAAATACGCTAGTTCTGGCGTTTTGGCACGCAGGTAGTTGTTGCCGTGGTGAAGAATGGGCGGTACTAGTATTTGGCTGAAAAGACCGGCAGCGCTCAACGACACTGATCAGGTATGTACATATATGTGTCGTTTTCGGATTTGGCGTTTTTGAATAATTCAACTAACCCGCTATTTACCAAACTGCTTAAATCAGTTTCGGTTTTGACATTGGAACAACATATTTTGATCCTTGCGGATGTTGTCGAGTAGGGCGCGGAGATAGAGCATCTTGTAGAGTTGTCGCTCAGTGAGCAAGCTTGTTAATCCAGGCACATGGCACCAAAGTGGTTAGTTACAGCAGCTATACATCATAAAAGCCTAAATAAATATGTTAGCCAGTCAAAAAAATAGAGCACCTTGTATAGCTTGACAACAAACTAGAGCTCACTGAGCAGCAGTTTTAAATTCAGCCTTTGTACCATTAAACTTTTCACGTAATTAGTGTAAATTTTGCAATGACGTTAAGTTTTTGTAATGGTGTTAACTGGTTTGTACTTTTTTTCAGACGTTCGAACTTGTGACCGTGTTGTCCATCGTTGATTGTTCTTTGTTGACTCAGTAAAAACAAATGTTTGAATTTACAAAACGCGCTACCGAAAAATCAGGCACTATATATACGCCTATATTTGACATTGTTATTTATTTATTTTTAATCGCAATCATTAGGTTATACTTAATATTGCGGAACGCTTTTCTTTTCTCTGGGACTTCTGACCAATGCGTCATGATAATTTTTTCTTACATGAGTCTGTAGAATTGTTTGTGAAAGATTTGGACACGAAATGCTAAGTGTGTAAAGGTTGTACGGTTTGCTCATTCATTTTTAGACTTAAAAAGCGTGTGTAAAACTCCTTTACGGTTTGACTCATTCTTTGTACAGTTAATATTCGTAAGATTTAGTTATGCAAATGTTTATCCCATCGGAGCAATGTTGCACTGTTTCAAAAATCATTATTTTATCGCTCTGCCAGTTTGTGTGTAGTGCTGTAATAGCCGCGCTATAAAAGATATATATCGGATATATATAATTTTCCGTTTTTCCCAGACGTCACGTCAGGTTTCCCATAACGGTAATCGTATTTGTCCTTATTAATGAGATGACGCCAAGTTGAACTTTAAAACCTAAAGTGTAGCCCCGCGCCCCTACAACTGAACATCAAAATAGTTTTTTCCCATCCTGCGGCACGGTATAGCTAGTTTCCACCGTTATAGGCGGAAACTCTTGAGAAGAGGTAGCTAAACTGATCGTGTATCACGTTTCGTAAAAATTGTACATAGCTGGATCTCTAAATTTAATAAATTGAAGAAAAAACATTGGAGCATAAATAGCGCAATTTTTCAAGTTTTTTCTGTGAACTATATATTAATTTACGTTATAAGATACTAACAGTTTGGATAAATATTATCCAAACTTGTAATTCTAAAAATTGAAGTTACCCAATTATGAAAGCCTAAAAATATATTGAGGCGTTTTAACCCTTTTTCAACTTTAAACCAAAAAAAATCGATCGGATAATACTTAACAATGGCAAACTGTGTATGTATATGCTTTTTTGTGTGTGTATTACAAGTGGATCGCTACGTATCCAACAAGTATTTGTCCTAATGTTTTGCCACTCATTTCTACCGCGCGCCTCTGTGATGTCCACAAAAAATAAACCAGCTGTTTGTTCACACCGATGTACGTATTTTTTGCCTGTTTTCTCGCAAAAATTGTTTCCAAAAAACAATAAGTCTTTTTTTGCAAAAGAAAAATGTTTACGGCATGTGTGGGAAAGGAAGTCAAATATGGCGCACACACAAATCGGCTGAACCTGACGTACTCTTTTTGCGAGTGCGACCAACAGTACTATAAAAAGTGCGATGAGGGGTAGCACGGCAACAATGGAGACCATTTGGGTTTTTGTTTCAGATTTTTAAAGCTATGCACGGGAATCAAAATGAGACCGGCAGGCATCATGGCGTAAGATTTCTTTTTTCTACGCCGAAAATAATGTCCTCCGGGCTTGCCCATAAAAAATTTCATTATACAATATCCTTCTCCGTTGAGCACTTAGTTGTTTGATTTTTAGATTAAAATGTTAATGTTTATTATTCCCTGTTGTCAAGCTAACGACGATGCGTTTTATGTCATGGCACGATTCGGTCAGGTTAGCCCGTCAGACTCCACCAATGGGATGGAGTGTGCGCGTGTAAGCCCCATACTTTGTGCGTTTAAAAACCAAAAAGACGGAGCCCGGCGCCGTTGCAAGTATTGTGATGGGGAAATGTGATCCACCGCGAAGAAGCGTAGAGCCGAGCCGGTTCTGGATTATTACATAGCTAAACTATGACCTATGGTATTTATATGGCAAAACTATTGTAAATAAGAATTTTTTATGACACCAAACCGAAGCAATGAACTATAAGGAGCTTCTGTATCAACCGCAACACCTTAGGTTTTGCTCCACGGATCTTTTGCAGCAACAACGACTGTATCTTAATAACCAATGAAAATATAGGGTTCTACGCTCATTTTACAGTGCGAGGTAAGCTCCGTGAGTCATGATGTGTTATCGGCGTTTTAAAATGCCACATGAAACCAGAAATACACGAAAACGAATCTCCTCGTATCCTTTTAACTAATGAAAATTAGTCAAGAATTTTCTTCTTCTTCCTCAGGCTCATTTTTTATAAGTGAGAGAAATTATGAAGCTGCAGATGTCTGGAAAAATACTCTCGGAATTCGAAAACTTGGCCTAGAAGAAAAGTTGCATATTAATATGTTTGAAACACCCATCTATTTTCTCATATGTTAAAATGTTAACTCATTAACTTTCATTAATGTAATCTTCGGCAAATTTATTTATATATACACTTAATTATTTTCAGATAGTATGCAATATAGAAGCTCAGACACGTAAAAACTTTCATTCATTGACTAAATTTCTGTTAGCTTTATATATATAAATAAATTTGCGAAGATTACATTAATGACAAAGTTAATAGGTTAACGTTAACATATGAGAAATAGATGGTTATTCAGGTGTTTCTGAAACGATCTAAAAATAGCAATACGGACTTGTCTAGGCCAAGTTTTCGAATTCCGAGAGTATTTTAGGACATCTGCAGCTTCATAAAGTTTATCTCGCTATATGAAATGAGCCTGAGAAGAGAAGAAGAAAATTCTTGACTAATTTTCATTAGTTAAAAGGATACAATCGTTTTCGTGTATTTCTGGTTTCATGTGGCATTTTAAAACACAATAACACATCATGTGCAGCTGCACGGAGCTTACCTCGCACTGTAAAATGAGCATAGAACCCTATATTTTCATTGGTTATAAAGATACGGTCGTTGTTGTTCAAAAGATCCGTGGGAGCCAAAACCTAAGGTGGTCGGCGCTTGAATACAGAACTATCCTATAATGATGTCATTGCTTCAGTTCAGTGTCATAAAAAATTTCTACAATCGCTTTGCCATATTATAAATACCATAGTCATAGTTTATTCTGTAATAATCCAAAACCACTCGGCTATACTCACTTTGCTCGCACAGTCGAATCCACATCCCATATCAGCCAATACTTGCAACAGCACAGGGTCGTTGTTTGACTTGACAGCAAAGTATGGCTTCACACGAGGCAGCACTTCCATCCATTGATGATGCTGACGGATTAGTTGACCGATATCCATGACATAAAACGCATCGTCGTTGCACTAAACAAACAGGAATAATAAACATTAACATTTTAGAAATGCCTGGCTTAAAATCAAAGCGAGTACAGTGCTAGACAGAGAAGGATATTGTATAATGAAATTTTTATGGGCAAGCCCCGGAGAAAAACGGATTAGTTTTCGGCGTAGAAAAAAGAAATCTTACGCCATGATGCCCGGTACTCATATTTTGATTACATGCATAACTTTAAAATATAACGGAAAACCCAAATAATTATCCATTGTTGCCTCGATACCCTAATCAGCACTTTTTATAATACTGTTGGTCGCACTGGCAAAAAATACATAAGTTCACCCGATTTCTGTGCGCATATTAAATGTTTTTCTTCCCACACATGCGATCCGTAAACATTTTCTTTTTGCCCGAGAAGACTTATTGTTTTTGGAAACAAAATTTTTGCGAGAAAACAGGCAAAAAATACGTACATATATAAACAAAGCACTGGTTTTAACTTTTGCTGCGAACAGTCACAGACAGGCGGATTCAAATAATGGCAAAACATTAAAGCAAATACTGTTGGATACATCACGATCCACTAACTAATACACACACAAAAAGCACATTATACATACACACATTGCCATTGTAAGTATTATATCCGATCGATTTTTTTGGTTTAAACTTGAAAAAGTTTAAAACGCCTCAATATTTTAGGCTTTCATAATCGGTAACTTCAATTTTTACAACCGTCAATAATATTATCCAAACTGTTAATATTTATAACGTAATTAAGATATATAACTAGCAAAATAATTATTTTAAAAATACACTATTATGCTCCAATGTTTCTTCAATTTATTAAATTTAAAGATCCAGCTATGTACAATTTTTTTACAAAAACGTGATACACGATCAGTTTAGCTACCTATATCAAGTTTTCGCCTATAACAGTGAAGGGTTTGGCGTGCGTGCCGCAGAATAAAAACTATTTTGATGTTCAGTTGTCAGCACAGGCTACGCTTAGGTTTTAAAGTTAGACTTGGCGTAAGTCGTAATAAGGACAAATCTTTATGCGATTACCGTTATGGGGAAAACCTGACGTGACATCTCGGAAGTGGAAAATTCTACTATATCCGATATATATACTTTTTATAGCGCGGCTATTACAGCAATAAGCACAACTGGCAAGCGATAAAATAATAATTTTTGAAACAGTGACATTGCTCCGATGGGATAAACATTTGCATAACTAAATCTTACGATATTAACTGTCGAAAAATGAATAAGCAAACCGTAAAGAATTTTACACACTTTAGTCTAAAAATGAATGAGCAAACCGTACAAGATTTTACACACTTGGCATTTCGTGTCCGATCTTTCACAAACAATTACAGACTCATGTAAAAAAATTATCATGACGTGGTCAGTCCAAGAGAAAGAAAGCGTTCCGCAATATTATAACCTAATGATTTGCGATTAAAAATAAATAAATAACAATGTCAAATATAGGCGTATATATACTGATTTTAGTAACGCGTTGTAAATTCGGAACATTTTGTTTTATTTAGTAACAAAGAGACAAAACAATGGACAACACGGTCACAAGTTCGAACATCTGAAAAAATATACAAAGCAGTTAACACCATTATGGTCTAAAAACTTCAAACGTCATTTCAAAATTTACACTAATTACGTAAAAAGCTTAATGAGTACAAAGGCTAAATTTATAAACTGCTGCTCCGTGACTCTAGTTTGTTGTCAAGCTATACGAGGCTGTATTCTGTTTGACTAGCTAAGACATCTTATTTCCAGCTTTTTTAATATTATAGCTGCTGTAACTAACCACTTTGGTGCCATGTCCTGGTAACAATTACTCACTGACGACAACTCTACAATCTCTGATCTGTAGCAGCCTCTCGACAACATCCGCAAGGATCAAAAGATGCTGTTACCACAATGCAAAACCGAAACTGATTACAGCGTTTGGTAAATCACGGTTAAGTAAAACATTATTTCAAAAACGCCAAATCCGAAAACGACACATATATGTACATACCTGATCAGTGCGTTGACGTGCCATCTTTTCACCAAATTCTCGTACCGCATTATTTCCACCACCGCAACAACTATCGTCCAAAACGCAAACTTGCGTATTTGCGGCGTCGTAAAACGATTTCATCCACATCGTCGCCCAAACTGAGAAATAACTAACAAGAAGCTTCAAATAACTTCGAAAGCCGTTGAGCGAAAAACTAGCTGTTGACAGTGAAACAAAAACACAATTTCGAATTCGGTTCCTTTCTTTTTATCGCCTATGACACGATATTATCTTGATACTTGATGATAATACCTATAGCTTTGCTAGAGCGTTGGAAGCAGAATAATATTGATTCTACTGGAGCAACTAGTTTTATATCTGTCAATTTTAGGGGTATGAATCTCGAAACTATTATACTCGTAAGCAAAGAACTAGCCACACTAATAATATTCCTAATTTATTCGGCTAACACTACGTTTGACCACAGATTGTGGTGATGATGATAATGATAGCGTTCGATACGTGCTAAAAATAAGCTGTACTTACTACTATTATTATTTATTATCGTATGAGGAACGTAGTGAAGTTGAATTTTACAGCAACATATGCCTACCAATATAATAATATATTAATTTAATACCAAAAACAGTTAAATGTGATTAGTGCTGTAAGTTGGACGCGACTAAATTGTCGTTTGACGTCGAACAGAGTGATATAGACTACGTACTGACTGACGTAGTAATATAGGACGCACGGCAATACTGAATACCAACAACCAACGAACGAACGAAACGGGACGAGGGGAGTTGACCACGATGGCGGCGGGGTGCTATGGTGGTATCAGGTGGCGGTTGTCTGAAATACAACAAAACAGTCATACACATTGACGTACCACTGCGCTCGCCAAAACTGACTGTTGCTTACGAGCTAGCGAGCAGCGGATCAAACGTCGAGCAAATTATACTGGTAACTCTACCGAGATTGCAGAACGTAGTGAAGCATAGGTAGACCTACGGCTACGCCTTTTGCGTGTATATTATAAATCTGCGCTCGACAGCATTCATCTATATGCTATACGTGGACATCACACAATACCAGCACAAGTTACAACAAAACTGACACCGGCAATGAGTTTCGCATGCCCCAAAACCCCCAGGTGCAACTTATCAACCGCCCAGGACGTCAGACCAAATTTTTGAATTTTGGGTCGGGGAACCATTGGGAAACCATACCTCAAACCCCATAACTCTAGAACCTGAGCCTTAATCGAAAAACAAAAGAGGCATCGGTATTTATCATTTTACTATAAAATACAACCATCCAGAGATAAAAATTCGAAAGTTAAGATAAAAATAACCTTGCTTTCGTGAAGGGTACCAAAAACCCTCATTTTGACCTCTGACACCTAACCATGGGGCGTCATACCCCCGCACCCATGGAACCATAGGTCGCAGAGTAAAACCAATCCCGACAATGTGTTTCCCATGCCCGAAACTCCGCAGGTGAAACCTTTCAGCCGCCCAGAACGTCAAAACAAATTTTCCAATGTTGGGACGAGGAACAATAAGGGTTGCCATACCTCAAACCCCATAACTCCAAAAAGGAGCCTTAATCGAAAAACAAAAAAGAGGCATCGGCATTTATCATTTTGCTATGAAATAAAACCAACCAGAGAAATAAATTCGAATGTTAAGATAAAAATAACCTTGCTTCCGTGAAGAGTACTAAAACATCATTTTGACCTCTGACCCCGAACCATGGGGCAAAAAAACCGGAGTACCCATGGAACCATGGGTCGCAGAGCAAAACCGGTACCGGCAATGAGTTTCCCATGCCCGAAAACTCCCAGGCAAAACTTTTCAGCCGCCCAAGACGTCAGAACAAATTTTCAAATTTTGGGTTGAGGAACCATTGGGGCGCCATACCCCCGCATCTCAAACCCCATAAATAGAGAACCGGAGCCTTAATCGAAAAACAAAAAATGCACCTGCATTTATTATTTTATTATAAAATAAAACCATCCAGGGAAAAAATTCGATAGTTAAGATAAAAATAACCTGAAGGGTACTAAAACGGGATAAAATGGAGCAAAAAAACCATTTTGACCCATGACCCTGGAACCAGACCCCAAATCAAAAAACGCTCCGGGATGTACATGGTAAATCGACTATGCCGGTTCGAATGAGCCCAAGATAATGACGGATCAATCACTAAATGTCGCCACACACAATCCACCCAAATGTCACCCACCGTCATAATCGATTACTACTGTTCGTAGCCCAAACTCGCACCAACACATCTTTGCTACTAGCGTTACAACATTCATTATAAAAACAACACTGCTTGAGCCATGGAAGTACTGTTAGCTTTAATGTTAATCATTCCAGATCTGACCACTAAAATATTTACACTGAAACGACTGTTATATTGCTTATATATTGCATATGTACATATACGGGAGTGCTTTATTGTTGTGGAACATGACTCAAGGTGAGGAAACAAATTTGAAACTATCTGCGGCGATCCAAAAAAGAACTAAAAGATTACAGTCTAAAGGGAGGCAGGTAATGCTTACATTAGTTTCAAGCAAACTGAGAGAATAGCCGTCTGTGAAATGGAGTTATGTTTAAATTAAGTACTCCACCAGTCAACAAACCGGTCACAGCGCTGCATCCAATATTCATATTAGTTAGCGCGGAACTATATATATAAATATACAAGACTCCGAGAAGCAAAAGAAATGATACCACGTCAATCGTATAAAAGAGATGACAGTAGACACTAAAATTAATACGTAGCTACTTGGCAAATCAATGACAAAACTTTCCGTCTACAAGAACCGCCGATTGTCGGTTGGCCATTGACATCAAAACTACGCGTATATACAATGATTTATGTGAATTTTAAGCAAAACACTAATACCTTCCTATTAGTATAGCATATGCCCGGTAATCCTTTTAGCCGACGACTCGGCAGCGATGCGAAAAATACAAATCCAAAATGAACTACTAATATCGACTTTGTCAGGTTGACATACATGGTCATTGGGGTGACGTACCCTAACTGAGGACCCAACACCCCCCAAAGGACACCGCTATCCTACTTCGAACTTGGAATTCGGACCTCGTCCATGTATAGCTGGTTGGTTTGGCAGAATCAATCGTGGTTAAATAAAAAAAACCCCACGTCATCTTTGCTTGCAGCCCTGCTCAACATCCATGATAGTTTGACGTCACCAGAACTTGAACTCTCGCAGAGCAAGATTAATAATTGCGAGTTTTGAAAAGATTAAATAAGACAAATATG
>JASANE010029709.1:0-10708 GCA_030248225.1 Trileptium ribeirensis
AAAATCCAGTCTAATTTATGCAATGCCAAAACATAGAATAGATAATAATAAATTGCAATATAAACTTTGCAATATTTCTGTGTTTTATGAAATATCACATTAAACACTTTTGAACTTGATGAACGGAAAACACTTCGTACCAATACTTAAAATGCCAGTACCAGCTGACAACATTTAAGCTTTGTGTAACGCTTAACCCAAACATTGTCAAATGTATCACCAATAGTCAATATTCTGCAATGCTCTGAACGTAGTGTCTTACAAGTTCGCAAAATGATTCAAAAATTGCGGACACCCAACGGCCTGAGCGAAGCATCTAGTTATACGAACAATAATCGGGTTAGCAATTGTAATTGTTATATAACGTTATAACGAAATACCTAAAATTGTATGTCTACAGAGTCCGAAGGGAGGGGGAAATTTAATTTTTTTGAAATTTTCAGGAACTCAACATTTATCCGGTTTTGCAAAAATTTTTCCTAAAATTTTCGGTGTGCCGTAGGTTTCTCGTGAGCGAGGTGAATATGGCCTGGGGAGGCTGGCATTTTGTTGGGCGACTCCCCTAATTACCCCATCCCATCGACACTTATTTGCTTTATTAGAAATAATATTTCTATTAGAGACGACGACACGAGGTCCCAGTATTAAAGATTGGCAGGCTACTATTCTTGCCGTTAAATTATAACCATCATCAAACCAAGCAATCGTGACACCTTTTAAACGATCTCGAAGTTTTATATTTGGATCATATAAAAAATGGGCCGATAGTAGTTAACTGACTTAAAAATAAATAGGTTTAAGGTTGAAATTTGAAAATTATTCGAATTTTTTTCACTGTATGCCCTTACCGGGTTCCTTATTTCATACATACCACGTTCATATAATTGCTTTTATCGTATCCAGCAACCGCCAAAACTTATAGACAATTTCAACCCAAATGGGTGCAACAAACTGAATTATTGACAAAATTTGATAAAATTTTAGTCTCGAAAATTAATTGTCCTACAGCGTCCCACAGGGACACAGTTAATACTTTATAGCAGCTAAAACAGCGTGGTTAACGAAACATATCGCCCAATAGGTACTCCGCCCCACCCAGAACAAGAAGTAGTAAAGTTGAAATAGATCGCGTAACGGTTTTTGCAGAAATCTTAATTAGTTTCGAAGTATGATCTTTCGAAGATATTTTATTCTATGCTCTTTTTCGAAACGGAAACTTACCTGATACTGTCTTGTGATATATACTGACTGAGAGTAGATGTTTCGCAACGGACTGTTGGGTTTACAATTCCAGGGATAACTAGATTTTTCGAGACCGTTCGATTTAAATAATTATGGAATCATATAATTAACCGGAATCTTGTTACATTGTGATCCATGCTCCTGTTCTGCTCGTTAAAATTTGTGACATGCATAGTCTCGACTAGTATATAAATTCATCGTTTATCAACTCACATCAATAGGATGAACGACACAGAAAGGTCTTCAAATACATTTTCTTAGTGTCATGCAAGTTCCATAATGATTTTATATTTTAGGAGCGTTATTTTATTTGCTCGGAACAAAAACGACTTCAAATGCGAAAATTTATGTGTCGGTGAGAGTTATCATCTGGGTTAGTAGGATGTGACAGCGCTTTAGGCCAAAAACGACTTCAAATGCGAAAATTTATGTGTCGGTGAGAGTTAAGAGTTATCGTCTGGGTTAGTAGGATGTGACAGCGCTTTAGGCCACACATTTTTAATAAACGTGTCCTGCACTATATTGCGGTTCAATTGAACGGTCATTCGGGTTTTCCAAAGAGGTTTTAAATCCTACAGATATTCTTGTTTTAACGTGATTAACAGCTATAAACGTGGCCAATGTGGCACTAACAAACACAGAAAGCTAGCTACGCGAATTTCACGGTTACAGCCAGCAAAACCGTCACATCAATGCTATGTTTTTGGATAGACGATTTCAATCACCCATTATATGCTAGCCTATACGTCTTTCTAGTTTGTTCAACCACTTAAAAATTATGTAGATTGCTGCAGAAGTTGTTCAGTTTACTTAAAGGTTATGCAGTAACAGAGAAATAATTAATGACTGCTATTATCTAGTTTAAAACCAAACTGTTATTAATGCGTATTTCATCAACATTTTGAACAAACATTTGTAGTAGCGGCGGCTAGAACCTGGATCGTTTGGGTCAGAGCCTCGTACATTATCTGACACGCTATTTGGGAGTTCTTGCTTGGTTCGTTAGGGAAGATTATAAAACGACTGAGTAACAATGCATGTGCAAACACACGCCCCACAGCAAACTCTGTAAGCGTAACGCTTTGCAATGCACATTGTATCAAATGAGTTTACACTATGTGAGTAAAGGTTAGAAAATAGAGAATCTGGTGAAATTTTCGAACATTCTTACGGTTTCCAGGAGTCATTAGTTGAAATGGCTAAATATTGCCATATGCCCACAAATTCAAACTAATGTTAGTTTTAATAACTGTAAATGGAAAGAAAATATTTTTGGCTTATATCAACAACACCCATGTTAGAATTTTTGCATGAAAGCTATTTGATATGCCTTCCCTAAAGCCACCAACAGGGACTGCGCATTCATAGTCATATTGACTGAGAATTCTATCGGAAAATGGGTTTTTGCAAGAAATTCAAAACCCTATACTACGAGGCATGAGTATGGAGCTCCAAGCACTCTGCGTTCCCTGAGATCTGCTGATTTTATACGAACATTTCTATAAATTATATTGTTGGCGGCCAGTGCTTTTAAGATTATCTCTTGATATTAGCATATAATATGCTATTGAAAACCGTATTGATATGGCTTAAAATAATATATTTAGCAGACAACGACAGCGATAATGGGTAAGCAGATAATTAGCGCTGCCGCCACAGACATATATATCTACTTACCTAATTCCAATGATCACAAATTTTAGGTTCTTAACAAAAACTAAACCGAGTAAGCTTTTCGTTCCAATGATTTTCTTCAGTTCTAAAATTATCTAAAAGATAAAATAGTCTTAATTAACGTTCTACATAGGCTCTTATGTATAGCAAAAAAAGTATAATAAATTGAGTATTTAGGTTCTTCGAGAGGGAATGTCTTAAAAGAACAAAATTCCAAAATCGGTGCTTCACAGCGTAAACAATTTCTGCTGTTTAGTACAAATGAGCGTCTGGGGTACTTATCCTAAGTATACTACGAGAACCCTATCTTACAGCAATTATAAGAATTCCTAGCGTAGGAAAATGGTTGGTTTAGAAGATTTAAATTTACTATTTTTCAGAATATCTTTGAGGAAACTCAGGACTCAAGAGAGACAATACACTCATGGTCGTGCAGTTCACCTATTATTTGTATTAAATCAGTTTTTTTATTTTAGTAAAACGTAAAACTTGTTCAGTTTAACGTTTTACTCAGCTGAGAATGGATGTTATTTTAAGGAGTCGATTTGAAATATCTTTTTTCGACACAAACTAACAGGTAACGAAATTATTTTTCCTTCTTTCTATTTGTGTTCTGTCTAGCAATTTTGTGGATCGAATTTGAAGAATATCTGGACTTATTGACCCGGTTTACCGGCATATAATAAATAACCTTGGTTTTCGATGTTGGCCAAAATACTCCCTTCACTAGCAGTTTAAATAAATTTTAATTGTGACCAAGTGATGTTATAAGCTTATGGCATTAGCGACATTTACCGTTGGACCATTATATAGTCTTTAAGTTCTTATGAAAACTTTTCTAGGCTCACTTCATTCACACTTAGATGGAGACAGCGATCCAAAAGAACGGATCCCAGGGCCAAACGCTTAAAAAGAAGGCCTTATATAATATATTTTATATATCGCTACGATCCTTTCCTGGGTCCACCAAACAAAAATCGATATGGTACTACGTAATTACATTGGAAACCAGAATCACTGCCAAAAATGCAGCGAGCATTCAACATACATTGAATAGCCGGTCTAGCAAAACATGGCCAATTTTCTATTTTTCCAAAACTTTTCTTTAATATTTTGGCCCAAGTAACCCTGAGGGGCGGTGATAAAAAGCAGACCATGTCGTTCCCATTATATCAAGCCTAAGCCCTAGTATTTGTCTACGTTTACGTACTTATATGAGACATACACTAATCCTACGCCTATGTCGAGCGGCTGCCGCCCCCGAAACTCCCGCTATAAGCTGTTCTTTTTTCTAAAGTTATAACGTACCGCCCTCAGGGTTCCTTGGGTCAATATTTTGAAGACCAAAACTGCCCTGTCACAACTCACAGCTGGGCAATATTTGCAGTTGGATTTTCGAAATTAGTCAGGTAATTGTGTCTAATTTTAGATTTTCAGAAAGGTAAGCTGATCCATCATTCCTTTCCTACTAAAATTCTAATTAATTCTCAGGCGTCTAATTAAAAACCCACGCTCATTTAACGCTTTGTCATTTTGGCTGTATTGGGTCTCTTGCCACTTTTAGTTATTATAATTCTTTCTAAAGGCGTCAAATATAACCATCGAAACATATTTAGACATTGATCGTATTTATATAACGCGCTTGTGTAACGTTTAACGAAATAAGCGCTATATAAGTGTTTATTATTATTAAATTCTTAAAATCCTTGCAACGGAGCTAAATTTTTAAATTTTGCTCTTTTAAAATATTTAATGACTATGTTTTCTAGGCGCTGTAGGGTTGCTGAAATGCTCAGTATTAGCAGCAAAACTATATACTTAGTTAAATTTTAGTATTTGTTTTAATTTCTTTCTGCACGGTAAGGCAGAGTTTTTCAAGGTATGTTGGATAGGATCAAAGCAATGCTTGGATTTTCCTTTGATGACTCCAAATACGTATTATAGGGCACTCCAGTGTGAAGCAATGTCCGTATGATTCAACTTGACATCGAGGAACTCCTCACTTCCAAACACATGTTCCAAAAAACATCTTTACCGACTGTTACGACGATCGCCGAGGAAATTTTATTAATCATTGGTTCCGATTAATGAAAAAAACTCGTTTTATAATAGTATTTTATATAAAATATTCAATAACGGGTAACGAGAGCTTTATCCGTTTGTTGAAACGCCGAAGGGACAAAATTATTGTAACATGCATTTGTATCAGAAATTTTTATAAATATAGATACTGTGTTTCGCAGTATCGCAGTCGTTATAGTGCAGGTATCCCAATCATGAGGCCATGCGTTCAAACCCTCCTGTTCGGACCAGGAACGAAGATCAGGTTGTTCCAGAGTGCCCGCCTGATAGGAACCTATTTGTTAGAAGGTAAAGAGAGTTTCCGTATCACAATTGGCATCTTTTCACGGCCTGTCCTTTGGCAACTCTAGCTCAAATTGTCATGAAACGGAAGATAGCACCCGCACACTATTGCTTGGGGACCTTCAATTGGGCCACGTCAAGAGTGTGCTAGATTAAAGTAATTTTCAAAATTGCAGCATCCGTTGTTGCTTTAAAAGCCGCAAAGAAAGCCGAATTTAAGTCATAGATATTTTAGTTCCTTTACCTCTAGAGGTCTAGTTGTTTATCAATCGAAACAAATTCATGTTTCACTTTGGAATTATTTCTGGTTTTGAACATGATTGCGATAAAAATCGTTTATTCTGTAGTTAAATTATGTTTTTTGCAGATGTGCTGCCGTATGACAGAAAATTTCGGAATAGCTGGATTTCTCGTAACTGGCTCTGGATGGTTCTGGTTTAATGGTTCTGAAAATTATTTTGTCTTTTCTGTAAACTTTTTTAATTATATATGTTCTGCGATTGCACCTCCCGCATAAATAGTTTTGATGCAACTAAAGAATTGGTAAAAACAGTAAAATGGCAAATTCAAGTAGCAAAAAAGACGACTAAACTTAAGGTGACCCACTAACGATCCCATTTTGCAATACCCGATGTGGCATCTACTTCTATTGTTATAAAACAAATAAAAAATCTGCTTCGGTTCAATGCAAACCAAGATTTAGCAATTTGCAATTAGGTAACGGCTGTGCAACAACATTTTATAGCTTTGAATTAATATTCGTCTCTTTTCGCGAACAATTTTAACGTAACTTTGACGTCACACGTAACGGATAATCTGGTTTGACAAATTATTTTTCTATTTGATGTGTTTAGGAGCTAGTATATATAGATTTATGCATGTGTTTGTGTCCGTTACTGCATCTACTGTGGTACTAGCCTTGAATAGCCATTTTTGATGCCAAAATCAACTCAAATTAGGATGTGATCAGTTGTAGCTTAGGGATACGTGTATCGATTGAACTGAAATTATCGCAGAGGACATGGCTCAAGCTTTAAACTGAACCATTCAATCTACATACTTAGAAAAACTGCACTTGCTATCGATAACAGCGTAATACTTATTCCAATTTGACTATGCTTTTATTGTTCTTGTCCTGTTCAGCACGCTAATAGCCACGTATCGCTTCCGCACAACGGCAGAATAGACAAGGATCCCTTATTTATATCCAGAGTTCCGTTGCCAACTGTCAAAATGGATTGATTGCTTCAAAGTTGTCTAGTTACTGAATGTTGGTTGATATACATCGAGACTATGCTGAAAAACTAATCAATTTGTCATCGACAGTACGTATTTGTTTTCTGCGCAGTAAGCGACTTTTAGTATGCTACTAATGTTGTTCTTGTAGCTGCTATAAATACAAAGGTAATTTTCTGCTTACTAAAACGGCCATTGACAAACTGCATTGCATTAGAACGTTTTCACATTGCATCCGATCCGACCCGATCCGAAATTGTACATGTTTCTTTATAAAGATTGCGCATGCTGCATCCGATTCGACCCAATCCGAATTAAAATGCACAGTTTTTAGGGCCGAATCGGATCAAGTAGTGTGAAAAATAAATACATATACGCCTGCGATAGGCATAGTTCTTAGTCGTTTCGAAACGGATCGGATGCAATGTGAATAAAATTGGGATCTGTTCGGATAGGATGTAATGTGAACACGGCCTTGTAGTAGTAAAACCCCTGAGTTAGTGTAACACGGTTTGCGTTGGTCGTTGAGATAGAGCGTAACTCCAGCGAACTTTGAAACTTAGACAGTACTATCGACGTGCAGGTAGGAGTCAGATCCACATCCGCAGCAGTAATCTGTACGAGTCGGTAAAATGTAATTTCAACCCGTGTCAATTGTTTTATGAAAACCTTCAAATCGCAAAACGTAATTGATTGCAAATTTCTTTTAGGATTTAGTGTATATCTTATGAGTGTCAAATCTACATATAACTAAATATATTATACTAATAAATAAATTAACTAAACATATAAACAATTATTAAATAACGAAAAAATAACAAAAATAAGAAAATAACAAAAATAAATAAATATAACAAAGTCATTGTACCACCAAATGTTCGCCCGAAAAAGTAACTGAAGGAATTTGGCTCTCCAGCTTTGAAAACGTTCTTTCCCCGCTCTGTTATACTTGAACAATCGATATGCACCACATTTATCTATTTCATAAATTATCGTATGACCTCCAAAATCTCATAAATGATATCAAGACTGTAAAATAAATATTTTGTAGATTATGATATTTGGTCATGCTCACGGAGTTAACAGCAGATGAGGTGTTCATCTTTCGGATATTCTTTGATTTTCCGATTTTCCTTACTCAAAGATCTTCTGGGATATTTAATATGCCCCTACGTTCTTATGGTAGGTCTTCGTTTGGAGTGGACCACTCTTTCACGAGCCTTGGCAAGTAATCGACAGCCCTAAAGAATCTAAGGATGTAGTAAATGCATGGGAACCTTGGATGTACCCTTGCAATGTTTGACTGCGTATGTCGAAGTATGACCAATTGTCGTACTGTTCTTCAAACCGGGCGTAACCGCGTGCGGAAAATTGGGGACCCGAACAAAATTATCAACCGACATGTAACTGAAAATTGGTGGGGTTGGCTTCAAGCATAGTATAAATGTGCAACGGAAACTTGATAGCTGATTAACAATACCAATTTCGGACATTTAGACGGATCCCGTAAGCTAAAAATTGGTGTGCCCGGTATCATGACCCTCCCGGTGATTACGGCCGTGTGTGAAAAATATTCATGATGCACTCTTTCTGATAAACCTAATAGCTGATTGACAATACCGATTTGGGACATTTAGACGGATCCTGTAAGCTAAAACTTGGTGCGCCCGGTACCATAACCCTCCCGGTGATTACGGCCGTGTGTGAAAAATATTCATGATGCACTCTTTCTGATAAACCTGATAGCTGACTGACAATACCGATTTCGGACATTTAGACGGATCCTGTAAGCTAAAACTTGGTGCGCCCGGTACCATAACCCTCCCGGTGGTTACAGCCGTGTGTGAAAAATATTCATAATGCACTCTTTCTGATATTGATTTACGATGTGATGACAAAATATTATTTCATAGATAGTATTTATGAAGCACGCATCTATTAATATTAAAATGAGATTAGCACTACGATTACCAAATTAAAAATGTTTATTTTTTAATGTATAGTTAAATTTTCGCTGCAACCCGCTTTCAAATTACAAAGTTTTCTTCCTTTAGCTTTTTACAAAAAATCTAACTTATTTGAAATTTTGAAATATTCAGCCTTAAACTATGAGTATTTAGAATAACTAAACAATGCCACTCGTTTCAAGTTGCAATTCATACTACACTAGAGATGTGAACAGGCCGAAATGTTTCGGAGGGCTCTAGCAGATTGGAAATCCATACCGGGCCGGTCCGGAGCTGCAAAATTTCGGCCTAACCCGGCCCGGCCAATTTGTAATCGGGTGTATACCCGATCGAAATAAATGATATAAAATTAAAATTTAAAATGATCCAGCACAAAATAATAGTTCGAGTATAGATGATTGTTCAATAATCCGAATTTGTGCAGGGAAAAATTAGAAAAGAATAATAACCGTGGAGCGTAATAATAACGTGGAGCGTCTGCCAAAATCTATATCGATCGAAATTTTGATTTCGAATAAACGAAATTTCGATCGATACAGATTTTGGCAGAATTAAATAAACATTAATATTTGGACCACACGAATTTCGATCGATTTGAATCAAATAAGATCCGGATTTTGGTATAATTAAATAAGCTGTCGATTAGTTTAGATTACACACAAAAACTTGTATACGTTTCGATTAAACCATGTTTAGATCGGACTTAAATTTCGGCCGGGACTGTACTTACCTGAGTCGAAAATTTGACTGTTATATGCAAGAACAATTTTATTGTCTTCGGGCAACTGCTCGACAATTTTTTTCACATTCGCCGCGCGTCAATTTTGTGGAATGTTTTGGGATTCCCATGATGACGTCAAAAAGATCATAGATCATTATCGGTTTGTGAAGGTGACGAAGAAAACGTTTGAGCAAAACGTCTGCCAAATCAACGCCGTTCCGATTGCTGTGAAAAGTCCAATGTTTCACCTCGATTAAACGATTTCTTTGCAGCCTTCAGATCTACCAAACTGACAGATCTTCGAAAAAGACTTTCTTCGCACAGCCCTTGTACAAGCAAAAAATTCAAAGTCGCTTCTACAACCGGTGGTGTTCTCGAACAGGGATTATGATCCAAAATGAATCGTAGCGACACACCAAATTCTTGAGTGTCAAGCGTTGTTTCATCGGAATCGGACAGTTTTTCAGTCGATTGGGATTGCGCTAACTTTAGAAGATGCTTAACGTGATCCGTTATTTCTTTTGGCACAACAAGTTGATCAGAATGTAGCAATTCGCGCAGTTCGTACAGGTAGCTGATATGTTTGAGCTTCTTTTCAAATTTGGCACTAGTAAACGGCTTAAATATATTCCATACAACTTTGATAAATTTTGTCGGATGAACGAGATGCAGAGCTTTGAGATTTTTCTTGAATCTTCTATCGAGCACGCGGTACGCTTGGAGAAGCCACCGTATCGGTGGCTTGTTTGTACTTCGAAGGCCATAATGGAAGTATATGATCGTATAATCTTGGTAGACAAAGCTGTCGAGTGTATTTGTAAGATACCTAAGGAATTTATCGTGGTCGAAGCTCTTATTCGAAGGTAATAGATACGCATATATCACAACCAACGGACGTCCAGCTTTGTTATCGTCCACAACTTCGACAATTTCATGCGGCGTAATATCGGTAAAATCTTCCGACAACGCAGGTTCGGACGGATCACCGAGCTCTCGTACAAAATCGTCACGTTCCAGAAAATTTTTCCATGCAAGCTAGGACTTCTTCTTGCTCTGCAGGATCAACCAAAATTTGATCATCGTCCAAAAACGGATCTGGTTGTTCCTCGGAATCACTTGATGAAGCTCCGCGTCCGCCTGTCGTTGTCCTTGTCCGTGATGATTGTCGCTTCAGGCCATTGTTGCACATTATTTTTTAAGTATCCCACATTTACAATATTTTCTGAATGCAATTGGGTTAAAACCAAGATCATATATATTAGTTTTATATTGATTAATATATATATTGGATTTTTGAAATTCCATATATATGGCATTTATGAAATGAGCCTGACAAAAATTCTTAAAACGAACACATGGTTATTGAATCGCGAACTAATCGCTCAGTTTTTGAGTGAGGTGAGAATGAAGCGAAATTTTTCGGCCCCATCCGGCCCGTTCGAAATCGGGTTCGGCCCAGTGCGGAGCTGCAACATTTCGGCCTGGCCTGGTCTAGCCCAGCAAT
>JASANE010029710.1:0-14839 GCA_030248225.1 Trileptium ribeirensis
TCTCTCCATCAAAAGCGTTTTGGCAGTGTTTCTCACACGATATTTAACCCTTTTTCTCTTGGCAAAACGCCCCCTGGCAAAATCGGACGCCCCTGGTTCGGATGCGGAGGGGGGGCTGATTCATGCCCCTGGCAAAATTTTTTATCGAATGGAGAGAACAGACTCCAAGTATTTAATAATATAGTTGCTTTATATTCCGCTGATTTTCTTGTTTATTATACGGTAATAAATTATGTGATTGTGCTAATTCGCCATACGCTGATACTTTTCATAGACAAATAACAGGCAACTTTAATACTATAGAAAACACTACAACTGATTCAATTCACAAACAAATGATTGTGCAACACATTTTTACACAGCCGGTTCTTAGATAACAAAAGCCCCGTTTATTCAAGCAATTGTTAAATTTCATTAAGACCCTATTAAATAAAAATACACTATTGCTAGGAAAAACGCTTGTACCAAGGAAGTTTCTCTAGTTTCATCAAAAATTCTTTTATTATTTTGACTAAAGTTCATCTTCAGCGCATTTCACCTTACCTTACCATATGGAGCTCGGGACAAGCGGGTAGAGAAACGAGTTGCGCGGTGTGGCTAACCGGACGCCAAGGGATAACTAGTCGCGGACGCATCGAAGTAAACACAATAACCCTGGCAAAATTCGAAACATGCCCCCCTGGCCAAATTTTCAGCGAATGGAGAACCCAGTTACTAAACAACAATTTTTACAAAGTCCAAAACTCTACGCTTATCCATAATAAATTTCTTATTTCTTTCTCGTTCCCTTACCCGAAATATTCAAAAAAGGAGCAAAAAGAGGAACTTCTAGATAACTTTGGGCTTGAACAACCTCAACAATTTGGCTGGGGAATAGGTTCCGGTCTTCATGATTCAATTCAGAACCACGTTCTACCCTTTTCTTGTTCTTCGATAAAAGTTTGTTGGGCTCCTGAGGCACTGCCCCAGACCTTAGTTCATACTGTTAAGACTCAAAATGAGGTTCCCATCGGAACGTAATTTAATATGCCAAAGATTTAGCTAATCTAATCCTGAGAACTTAAGGACCATATTGTTTTATATCCCACTTCGCAAAGAAGGATCTTCGCACAACCGCGCATAGTGGCGGCCCAGTGCGGGACCACTATATACAGGTCGTTAAAATGGTAATTCAGTTCGCCCTATGTGTATCGTCTTAAGCTTAATAATATACTTAACAAATCCTAGATCGAAAGTGAGAATAACTGCGGCTGAGCTCGCGAGCAGGCTACTGCAGAAGCAATGATCCACTCTTGAGCTATCCCCAATTTCTACGAGCTCAACCGGGTTAAATGCTTACAGTATTTAACTAATTCTTAACAGTTTGTATGTATTAGAACTATATTTCGTAAGAGGAATTATTTTGGTGTTAGCTCATGTCTTTCGTTATGGATACGAATATCTTCTTCCTTTTGGCTTATTAAAACGGATTTATACCATGTAATGCAACGATCATTTCAACCGTAAGGAAATCTCCTTAAGAAATGTACACGAAATCTCATCCCAGCATAACCGGTTCATTATTTGCGAACGAAATAAATTTGCGATCCAGTAGAATGGAGGGCAAAGCCTAAAATTTTGCTTTTCTCAAACTGGTACCAGCCTTTTCCTATGAAAATTCGCACAGAAGCCGGACTTGACCTACGTTTATCCGAAACTGATCTGTCTGGTCAAGTTCCGACCGATCCGATATAGCATCTTGCGATGCTGTAAAATTTTATACATGTTTTGCCTTTGTCATTATATTTGCTAACACTGCTAAATTTAATATTGCATTTGCACCATCATTCTATCGGAGCTTAGTGACTCCGATACAGCCGTGTCCCAATGATGGTATTAAACCAGACGGAGAAAACGAAACTAGCTGCTATAATCAAACTGAAGCTGAAATATGCCTACGAAACTGAAAATATCTAACCTGCATTTATTTAAATTTGTATAAAGACCTGGAATGGTAAAGTCTCCCAAAATACCTCACCAAAAACCGATCAATCATATAGATATACGCAGAATAATATTGATAATACATTTTACAATTAACACGGCTATGATCAATAGACAACGAATACAAATGGTGGGTCGGTAAGGAACTACTAGGTACCTCATCAAACCCTGCGCGCAGTAACGCCTTGGTGGCACAACAATATAACTAGTCGGTAGCGGAACTACATTTGTGAGCGGAACTTGGGCTATGAGATTACGAATGTACTCAATTTTATGTTCTTGTAACTACATTGCATAGGGCATAGGGCTTTATCATTGGTAAAATATTATATTTGAATTCTTCGACCCAAAATACCCTATAATGGATTGATCGAAACGATTCTATTTCAATAAATAACACAAATATTGCAAAATTCTCTATTTCAGCTGCATAAGCTTAACTAATTAGCTAATTATTTATTGACCACTCGAAATTTTTTAATCCCAAATATCAGGTGCACACTCTGACATGATAGGCTTTCAAACGAAAAAAAGTTTTTAAAATCGGTTCAGTGGTTCTTGAGATCCTTCGGACCGAACGAACGAACGGACGGACATCGACCTTTTTACTCCCAGACAGAAAATAAAAACGCTTTGCTCGGCTTCGCCGAGCTCCGCTCAATAATATACGCGGATACAGGTAGGGTCACACGCTGAAGGGCGTTACGTTATAACTTTAGAGAAAAACAGGTTAGGGCGGCGGGTTCCCCGACTTAGTGTATGTCTCATATAAGGACCTTAGCTTAGGCTTACCATATCGAGAACAGCATGGCCTGCATTTTCAGGGTTACTTGGGCCCAAGTTTCGCATGGCCGATACAAATATTAGCGATCGGCATAAATTTACGAAGATACAAAAAGGTGCAAATGAAATAATGCCATAAGGGTACAATCGCAAGGTATATACAGTAAATAATTACGAAAATATTAAATCCATGGTTCATAAAATTATAGCAGCCGAAAACATGAGTACAACGGCAAGTTATACAATAATGGCAATTAAAAGGCATACTTATAAGAATGAATCGTACATGTAGGTAAACAGCAGGGAATAACCGGAACCGTAATCAGCAACCGGACCCGTCCATTTAAACCGGATCCGGAACCTGGTCTTCGAAACTTATAGTAAAACAGATGAAAGAAGAAATGAAGGTACAGTGTATTTCAAATGTAATGAAAATGACTTTTACCTTAAACTTAATGTATTGCGATGGCATTATTGCCTCTCTCGAACTTTGAAGAGACTAAGGAAGCTAATAATGTTTATTTATCGATCAATATGTTGGTTTTTGGACACCCAGAGCAAAAAATGGCTTCCACTATACAGCCTTGCGTAAATTGCGTCAAACTAACTGTGCTTGTAACTAAACGTGCTCGCATGGAGCGTAAACTAAACACTTTAGCTATGTTTATAATCGCCTCCCTTTACTACACATACGTTTTTTACATGTTATTCCGTAGGCAACTTGCATTATTGTTATATATGGTACTAAAAGAAAATAAAGGTATATTATAATTTTTTGATTAGTGGACAGAGACATTGTTTATGCTACGGTTGGACAACCAGTGCCCGTCAGCTAGATGATAACGATGATAACTTTCTGATTAGGATGCTATAAATGAGGCAAATTCTTAACTCGCACAGTTTCAATAAATACAGCTCACTGCCAAGAACGCAGTTTTTGGCTGCGTTGCAGAAATGTTACTTTACTTCAATGTAAAATGATTTACAAAGTATATATCTATTTGGACTACAGATGAAGCAAAAATACGCAAAATTTTAAACAAAATTTTTTATCGGAATTCAGGTTCTAGTATGGTTTTTGCTGTTTGCCAGAACCGCAACCGACCGGAATACGATTTTCGCCGGAACCGGAATTCCGGTTACTCCCTAATATACAGCTATGGCGACAACAAATGCCACAATAAGGTACACACTACTGGTAAAAATGGATGGTACGTACAGTAATGGTAATAAGGAGTATATACAACAGAATCATACAATTATCAACCAGATGCCATTTACATTTACAAACAGCACGACATTCATGGTTACAATTGCTGGGTCCTCTACACACTCGTTCAGAAAGGGGCCTCTGGATTTGTTAAAACCATTGGTTTTAGTGTTAGTTTGTGTAGCTGGCCTGGGCTAGAAATCCGTTAATCTCGCCCATTGTTCTGTGGTGGGAACTGATCTGTCTCGTTACGATCCAGAATGGATCTGTTGCATAATCAACCTTCCTATTTTGTAGTAACCGAGAAAAGGGCTGAATTACAGCCGGTTTTTCGTTAACACAAAATGGGCTAAATCAAATCCAAATGCCAGAAATTATATCTTATGTTAGAACAGAATTGGCGATTTCAACCTGTAAAAATTTAGTAGTCTAATGCATATTAAGTTTGGATTATTCAGCGTTCGCGAACAAATGTATTGCATTACTGATATCATAAGGAAATCGATCTTGCAGTTAAGCTCATAGTGTTCGCGAACAAAACACGCTTAATTGAAATTCGACAAATTTTAGTCCTCAAAAAATTTCGGTAATTTTATTTGAATTTCCGCAAAAGCAAAATAGCTGTATTTCAATCATAGAACCGTGTATTTGCGAACAGTTTTGCACTGAATTCCAATAGATCAAAAAGCGAACTAACGATTTCTATGCGGAATTACAAACGCATAGTCACCTCAAGTTAGCTGGCGCATTGTTGATGACTCAAGCCATAAGAAAGTCTAAATTAGGGCAGCATCATTTTCCCAGAATCAAAAATGGTTACAGCTTCAAATACATTTATTAAAGAAGAAAACCAACCTCCGGCGGTTCCGACGGCAAAACGGCAACCTTTAAATAAATTGACGATTTAGGCATTGCTTGAACGTGGCAATAGCTGTACCTGTTGAGGTCGTCGAATATTTTTGTCATTATCGATGGTAGTGTTGTAATGCTGGTATCGCTAAGAAAGCCATACTCAACCTGTAAAAAACACCCATTAAAAATCTCTGAATTCAAAAAATTTCTGAAGTGCTTTAAGAATATCGGGCGGCTCTCTATTCATGAGAGCGAGCCCATTACTTTAGTGCGTGATTTTTCCCTACCTTATGAAAATATATAAAATCTACAAATTGAAACAAATATAGCGCTTGAAACAAAACAAGCGAAGCGAGCGGAGGGAGTTTCCGCTGAAGGCGTTAGAAGGATAAACCTGAAAAAACCTTTTTTGTGGTCAGTGTAACAAATTATTCATCTTCGGGTGGATGGAATACGAGAAATTATACTTGTTCGAAAACTAAAATGATGACGATATTCTGCTTCAGTTGCGCGGTAACAAATTCGCCCCATCTTCGGGTGAAATGGTCAAAAACTTATTTTTAAGGGTTTTTGCCAACTCTGGCTATATGGGTGTCAGTATTACCTAGCCTGGTATTTTGACAGAACAAAAATTTTACGTGCAAAGCCTTTATCTGCACTTCCCAACTTCCAGCACCAGCCTGGCGGAATTTGCCACTTCCAGGTTAGCTAGGAAAAACGTCCCGCGAGGTCGACAAGGGGGTTTATATATAATTGCATTTTATCGCCTTTTTAATGCTTTTACGACATGTATATCGTCGTTTTTGTTGCATATTTATTATCTGAAAATTTGTATTTCTGCCTGCCGCGCTTCATTTCGAACTGTATTTGTCATGAATAGTAGAAATATAAGCTATATCTTAGGGTATTATATAACTTTTTTGTTAGAACGATCATTTTTGATGTTACCTCAAAATACATACTGGAGTGCTGGTGGGGATGGCCAGCGGACAGCAAAATTTAAATGGTGTAACCTCTGAAATCCTCAAGTTAGCTACATAACCTTGAACCCGTCGCAAGTGAACCCGTCCCTGTGAACAGGCAAAATTTCGCAGCCAATATCTCGCAACAGAGAAAAACGGAGAATACTATTTGGAATCAGAACGTAACCTGTCTTAATTTGTTATACCGGTTCGAGTGAGCCCAAAATCATGAAAATGGGTTAAGTCGTTCCCGAGATATGGCCGATCACACACATAGACGGAATTAAAAAAGTCTCACCCCAGCAACACACAATCTCCACTACGTTGTGATTATTTCGATTATCTGTATACACAAAATCCAAATGAAATATTACAGTACTCGCCAAAATTGACCGTCGCATTTCGAGCGAGCGAGTTCGAGCGAGTCGCGAGCGAGTCTCGAGCGAGTCGCGAGCGAGTGGCTCGCTCAAGATTTCGCAACTATTTAAATTAATAGAAAATTCTATTTTTAGAACAAATTTATTTCGAGCGAGTCGCGAGCGAGTCTCGAGCGAGTCGCGAGCGAGTGTCGAGCGAGTCGCGAGCGAGCGACAGTCATTTTTGGCGGGTACTGTATTTCTATTTTCTCCATGTTGTGATTAGTTTAGCACATTTGTATGAAATGGCCTTATAAATGTTACATTTCACAATGAAAAGACCGACCAGACTTAGAAACCCAGTGAAGGAATCATGTAAAATGGGTGTAAAAGATTAATTGTAATTAATTGACTGGTCCTGATTTTCACAATAATTATTATTTGACTGGTTGGAGCCCAATAAATTGTAGTTAATTGGACTATATGCTTCGAAGCAAAACTGGCGAGAAGCAAACACAGGGCAAAACAACGGCCCAGTTCTGATTTATGCGTGGATTTATTAAAGGGTTTGGAAGTTAGTGTGTTTCTGTACTTTGTGTACTGTGCATATATGATCTATGATACATATATAAATATGTTGTTTACGCAAGTAGGGATTTACATGTGTACAGTAAAATATTAACACATTGTACTCATTATACACCATAATGCAGTCTACCTGCAGCCATGGACATCTTCCAGTAATCTAGCGCTACGCCCGCCTTCCTTCCCCCAACGGCTAGGTTTTAAAATACGAAAATAATCTCGCAAGCTAACTCATAGTCTACTATATTATTATATTGCGCATAACATGCTATATATAAGACATTATAATCAACACAAAAGTGCAGCAGATAGAAATATTGCGAACCACGCTTTTATGCAGCGAAGTGGTGGTACCAGCACTCATATTTCATATTATACTCATTTTTGGTTCACTATTACCTTCGAGTAAGTTAGACCAGCACTGTGTAAACACACTATTATATTTTGCTTTATAGCATTTTTATATCAGCTTTATGTCTTAAAGCTGATACTGAGTTTTTTAGTGTTAACGATTGATAATATAGGAGTTTTTAGTTTTAAATATACATACTAGGTGTAAAGCAATCATTGACTGGTGACTGTTGCAATTAATACTGATTAGTCAACTGCAAGGGTACGCAAGGGATCAAACGTTGGACCAACCGGGATTCGAACCAGGGGCACTAGCGTGCAAGACTAGCACGCTAGCACTAACACAAAAGGCCTCGATCATGTCAAATTACAGCTACGCTATTTACGTTAGCGTAGTGAGATGTTACATTACTCCACTGTGGAATCGTGGAGCGAGCGTGGCTTCATCTCGAGCTGCGTTATGGAATTTCATGCAGTGGACCACGTATCGGTTACCTATTTGAAGAGATCCACGAGAGATCTAACGTCGGACCTGCCGGCATTCGAACCCGGGCCTCTAGCAAGTAAGACTGGAACACAACCACTACACCACAGTCCACGATAAACTAAAGTCGAAGCTACGCTAGTGTAGTGAGGCGTTACTCAATAAATAGTCGATTGATCATAATATTCTTACAACCCCTTTGTCATGCAATAACTTTTACAGCCTTTTGTCATGTACCTAATTAAATTTAAAAACCTGATTAATTTTGTTTTATATTTCTAATAAATATCTCGTTTCGCTGTAGTTACCTTTGTTGTGGTAGGATGAACACTCATTCAACTGACTTCTTCATTTGCTGAAAATTTTGCCAGCGGTATGAACCTGGGCCCCCTGGTTTCGAACTGGGGGCACCGAAAATACAACTCCCACTTTGGAGCAGATAGATTTAAAAGTTCTTTATATACACCTACATCACTGATTAGTCGTAGTGTACGAAATCGGCGTCGATTTAAACTAATGATTCACATTTCGGAGTTCACGTGTATGTATTATGCATCACGCTGTTTGTCTATAAAAACCGGCTCTTCATAACGCTATCAACTACTCTCAGAAATCAGAAAGCTAGTGGTATGTCCTATAGCACCTGTGTGTGAGAACCGGAATAATACAAAAGCAGAGGTAAGATATTCGCCAGACTGCTCCTCAGTCAATAGTAACTAAAATCCACAGGTGCGGTTACAAAGCCATGATATGGAGAAAATAAAATTTTATATTTAGAATAGTTTAGAATCGAAAAGCAAAATTCTCTATAGCCTTCTCCAAACAATCCCTTGTGGATAAAAAGCCTAAAATGACAAAAACTTTGCACACTTTAAGAATTTAAATGGTACACTCCAAAATTAGCAGCATAGGCTCCAAGTGTAGAGTATCTGACCATGACTTTATAAAAAACGACCGTATTGTGCCATCGCTATACAGTTATGTGTTTGCCTCGCTTTAATTTGCTGGCGTTTCAATTTATTCGCCTTATGTCTCATTAAAAAACGCTCCAAAAAAATTTGCTACAAATACTTCTGTAAGCTATAATTTCTTTACGAAATATTCTTTATCAACCGGTTAAAAGATGAACACTGAAAAAGCGAATACTCACGAATGTCATAATAATAAACGGTAATCTGTTTGCTTCTGCATCTTGACTATCCTCGGGGGAGGGAAGAAGCTTTCCTATTTTCTGCAATTTGGCCGCAGATTTCTGGCCGTGAAATTTAAGGATTTTCCTGGAATTTTCAATTATTTTTAAGCAGTTGAACAGAATTTTTAGAAATATCTTTAACCATATTACACAAATCAAATGGTGTTTGCCTCTTTGAGAAAACCCTAGTAAGTTAGACTTTAATTAACGGTGTCAGAATTTTGCACAAGTCTAATATTAGGACCCTTTGGTACACCAGTGGCAAAAAAAGCTTTACCTCAAGCGCTTTTAAATAATGGGCGAGCTTTTTGACAAGTGGCTCGTATAAACAATCAATCTGTTTATCGTTGTTGGCAACAACAAAACACATGTTAAATTGAAATACGTTGCGCTTATATTTTCTGTCTTCAATCCCTGAAATAAAATATGTGAAGATACATAGCGAAAATTACATTTTCAGCCACTGAAATGCAAATAAAAATACCGTACTCTCTAGAAATGAGTGGTCTTCGTTTTATTCCAGGTTTTGTTCTTCGGGAGTTGCTAGAAATTTTTGGCGTGCTGTTTTAAATTTGTTCGAGAGCTGCTCGAAGTTCCGCTGAAAAGTGCTCTAAAATAAATTTTGATTGATGCTAGTTCGTTCGAAAGCGACCGTCATATCTGGCAACCACTGTATATCAAAACTAGCGATACACAATATTCAAACACTTTAAAATGATGTGAACAGCTTTAGTGCCCTATGGCCATTGTGAAAAAACACGGGCAGAGAGACAGGTTTGAAGAGCCATAAGGCAGTCATGTCAGAGAAGGAGAAGCCCGTTATGAAAACAGTTGACGTTTTACAGAGATTATTGATAGTTAGTTGAGTTGAAATCCATAAAATCACGATCCTCCCTGACCGCGCTTCTTTTCGTGGCTGCCCTAACCACCCTAGCTTGTCCCGTCGACCCGAGACCCTGAACGGGTGCCTATTGAGTTAAGCACACCGCCGAAGCCATTCTGAACCACCTTGGTCATGAGTTCAAGCAAAAAATAAATCGCTGAGTAGTCCTACAGGAATTTGCCTGAAATTTTGTTAGATTATAGGTAGGGGCATAAGTCTTTCGAACAGAACCATAAATTTATTAATACCCTATCGGGTCCTTGAACCCGATGACTCGAAAGTGGGACGCCCCCACTTTGAGGTTAGACTTGGAATAAATTAAAATTCCACCTTTCGTGCAAATTACACCGAGCTATAGGAACACATCTGATCTTTCAAATAAGACGTTAAAGATGCATGAATTCAGCTGGGTTTGTTTGCCCGGTGAACCAAAAGGGGCTTGCCCCCACCTAAAATTTCGATCGTTAATAAATCAAAATTCCGTCCAGGAATTTTGATGATTTTTATTTTACAAATAGAGATACGTTAGGCCTTTAATTTGAGCTATTGAGCCCGGCAAAGCCATGGCTCGTTCAAAAATTTTAATAAATTGAAAGAAACCCGAGCAGCGCAAAAACCGCCCAGGGTTCACATAGATTTACAAAGTAACTGATTTGGATATAATCAACGTTATAGGCTCATTTAGATCCAGTCGCCAGCATGTTTGTGCTCAAGTTTCATAGATGCTTTCATTTTAATGTCATCGACGCAGGCCGACAGTATCGGAATCTCGAAACTCCGATACGAAATTGCTGCAAAAGCAATATCAAATGTACCAGTGTGGGTAAATTAGCTTGCACGCGGCGAAATTTTGTGTGCAGATTTTAGCAATATAGCGAGAATGCCGACGGATCAGTTTTTGATAACCGATCCTCAGAGATCGAAAATATGGCTCAAGTCCAGCCTCTATGCAAATTTTCACAGCGAAAGGCTGACACAATTTTTAGGAATTCAAATTTTGGGGTTCGCACCACCATTGTGATAGCTTCGGTAAGAACCTCGGACGAAACCGATGAACAGAGGAATTTCGATGTATAAACTTGGTTAAATTTTATAGGGAAACCTTTGTATGGTTGCAATGACCGTCGAATCTTGTGGAGTAAATCCACCCGGATGGTTAGAAACCGCGACAATTTCACTAAATTTCCACAAGAAATAACATACTTATGGAACGTGACTTTAACGCTTTTGTACTGAAAATTACTTAATTTAGGACAATCCAATGCCACCAAGGCGGCGCTAAGAAGGCCCAACCCGCAGGGGCACCCGCGATAAGAAAAAATACAAAAAAAAAAAACAACACCTCACCTCGAATCACAAAATAAATCTGTTCCAACGCTGTACGCTGCGGGAGTTTTGCTTTTTTAGAACCTAGGGGTGAAGTGGTAGAATTTCGTTTGGTTTTTTGAAAATTTTTACAATACCCATTTTTGCCAAAATATGTAGCACAAAATCGCAGCACCGGGCCCCCCCAACCCGCGCCCCCCCCCCAACAAACGGGAGGACCAGAGGCGATGGCAGTCGAGTCATCTTCACTATTCTATTTTCACATTGAATTGACAATTAGGTAGGCAAACCGAATTTTAACCCCTGGCTCCATGCCCGCGTAAATTCATACATTCGTATATTGTAGCCATACAATTTACGTAAATCAACTGGTGAAGAAAACCTACTTGAAATATTGCATTGGGATGTCCTTAGCATGTGGTTGTTCAGCTTAGGAGGGTGTTCACACTACACTGGTACCATCGCTTCGCAGCGATGACAAGCAACGCGGTTAAAATAGCAAAACGATTCCCCTTTGAAAAGTATAGTCCGAATATACAAAGCTTTGCTCGGAAACAGTTAAGTAGGACAGTCATTTCAACCTGGATGAGCTCGTGAAAATTGTGAATAGCCCCAGAATGGTTCATTACATTAGCAATTGTTCACGCGCGAGCTCAACCATAGTGTTCCTCGTTTTCGAGAGTGAGGACTAGTTAAGAACTCTAGTAGTTCGCTTATGGAGTCACCTAAGATGAACCATTTAAGCAATTTTTGACGATCCATATATAGCGTTTATGCATTGGGCCGCCAACATGTTCGGTAGTGCGAAGATCCTTCTTTGCGAAGTTGAACATAAAATTTGTAAGCAGTACACTCCTGAAACTTGAGATCTAAAGTGGTCTTTACCTTCTTTAGAATAATTTCTTACGACATTAAGTCACATACCGACAGCTGTAATAATAGGAACTAAGGGCTGAGGCAACATCTCAGTTCCCTAAGGAATCACCATCGAAGGTCAATAGATAAGCAGCAAGCTTTTCCTTAGTTCTAAATTTGACATTAGAATTACTTAGAAAGCTTGCAGCTTTAAAAATTACTTTGAAGACGATCTTGGTCTTCGAATTAGTAAGTCATACTAGGGTCGTGATCTAGCACAACAGTACAATCCGCATTATCGGATCGTTTAGGATACTTAACTTCCAGTTCCGCTTGTTGTTAACGACCATAGTATCTTGTGATAAGCGACACAAAAACGATGATGTCGATTATTAGGAAACCTAACCCAGAGCCTCATTGATATTCGATAATAACCCTGCGACGAAATTGACTTTCTTGGCGAATTGTACGTACTCAATCTTGTGCCCATTAGAATTCTTGCAGTATCCTGCCAGAACCCGTGCTTTTGTTAGGAGCACAGAAAATGGTTCCTCCGAACCGAAGCATAGCCTCGGATTTATAGCTAACCTCTAGTTGGTTCGAAGCTAATAGTTTTGAAATCTTTCCTGAATCCGGCTCCATCCAGCGCCTACGTAAATGGTGCAAACTTACACATTTCGCTGATGAAGTAAAATATTATTTACACCTAGTTTGATAATCTACGCATTGTGTGTAAAACCAATGGAAATGTTTTCTTAGGACGTACTAGTTTTAGGAAAGTTTCAAAAGTTCGATTTCGTGTCCCAGACTTCTTTCATCAGGAACTCCGCGCCACGAAATAAGACACCCGCGCTTCGGACCCCTGGTTCGCAGTGATTTACGAGTGTAAACGTTGAAACGGTTGTGCATAAGGTACTTCTGAGTCGCATTTGAATCGAGCAATAACTGTAAAACACATTTATATGCATTTCCATTCTCGTTTGTATCCAATGTCGAGCAGGGACGACGTTACCGAACGCGAATTATTCGCTACCGCCGAAATCGACCAGAATGGACGTCAAATCCACCTTATTTCTGCTTCCCCTGCGAATCGGTAACCACACCGTACGCTGAATTCTTACCGTACCGGGACGCCTAACCAGTCCCACTAGCTGTCCTAAGTCCCTATGAACTAGCCATCGGATAGGTCTGAGTTGACCTGCGATAAAAGAGATTGCGAAAAGCTAAGTTTGCAGTTGAAAACTTTACTGAACAGTTGCGTATCGATGTATATGTTTTGCGTTTGTGCATATGATAAATGTATCCCACGAGCACCCGATCCGTGTTAAACTTTGTTGCCTGAAAATATTTAGCATCGATACATTTTATACCACTCTATAGGATCCTAGGACAGAAGCGTACGTAGTTAGTTGAGCCAGAAAATTTATATACTGCCATCTCAAGACATTGGAATATGTCGTACAGTCTCGAGGAGTCGTACCTAGCTATTGTATTGTTGTCCGTTACCTTTGTTTTTTAATGCCATTATTACAGTGCGGCATATATTTACTTTTATATTATGTAATTGTATTCCGGAAAAATCGTGTTACGGTTGCGGTTCCGGCAAAAGGCAAAAACCATACCGGAACCGAAATTCCGGTATAAAAATTTTGTTTGAAAATTTCTACTTTTTTGCTTCATCTGTAGCCGAGACATATGTAATATCCGTATACAATGATCACGCTCCAATACAACCAAGCAAAAGAAAAGGTAAAATACACTAAGTCGGGTAACCCGCCGCCCCAATCTCTTCTTTTTTCTAAAGTTATAACGTCACGCCCTTCAGCGTGTGACCCTACCTGTATCCGGTTATATTATTATATTGTTGTGCCACCAAGGCGTTACTGCTCCGCAGGGTTTAGTGAGGTACCTAGTAGTTCCTTACCGAACCACCATCTGTATTCGTTGTCTATTGATTATAACCGTATTAATAGTAAAATGTATTACGTATCTATATTATTCTACGTATGTATATCTATATGGCCGATCGGTTTTGGTGAAATATTTTGGGAGACCTTACCATTCCAGGTCTTTATACAAATTTATATAAATACAGTTTAGATATTTCCAGTTTCGTAGGCATATTTCAGCTTCAGTTTGATTATAGCAGCTAGTTTCGTTTTCTCCCTCTGGTTTAATACCATCATTGGGACACGGCTGTATCGGAGTCACTAAGCTCCGATAGAATGATGGTGCAAATGCAATACGTATTAAATTTACCAGCGTTGGCATATATAATTGCAAACGGCACTTATGTATAAAATTTTACAGCATCGCAAAATGCTATATCAAATCCGTCGGGTACTGGCCAGATGTATCAGTTTCGGATAAACGTAACGTAAGTCAAGTCCGGCTTCTGTGCAAATTTTCATAGGGAAAGGCTGGTACCAGTTTGAGAAAAGCAAAATTTTAGGCTTGCCCTATATTCTACTGGATTGGCCGCACAAATTTATTTCGTTTGCAACCAATGAACCGGTTATGCTGGGATAAGATTTCGTGTACATTTCTTAAGGAAACTCCCTAATGGTTGAAATGACCCTTGCATTACTTGATATAAATCCATTTTAATAAGCCAAAAGGAAGAAGAATTCGCATCGATGAGGAACGACCTGAGATAACACCAAAATAATTCTCTTAAGAAATATAGTTCTAATATATATACAAACTGTTAAGAATTAGTTAAAAAGTGTAAGCATTTAGCCCGGTTCAGCTCGTAGAATTTGGGGATAGCTCAAGAGTGGATCACTGCTTCTGCAGTAGCCTGCTCGCGAGCTCAGCCGCAGTTCTTCTCACTTTCGATCTGGGATTTGTTAAGTATATTATTAAGCTTAAGACGATACACACAGGGCGAACTAAATTACCGTTTTGATGACCAGTATATAGTGGTACCACACTGGGCCGCCACTATCCGCGGCAGTGCGAAGATCCTTCTTTGCGAAGTTGGATATAAAAGTTGTATATGGTACACTCGTTAACCC